>MU785000.1:4432-16551 GCA_026770625.1 Nicotiana glauca | reverse complement strand
CGATGGTCGTTTGGATAGTGAAGGTGACAGAGACGGGAGGGGCTGGAGCGTTAGTTGGTTTGTGACGTTGAAGGGGCTGCTGGAATGGAGGTGATGGTGTCGTTGGTTGGAGCTGGTTCGCTGGCTGTGGACGACGGGAATGGCGGACAGGTGAGGGGCTGCTGGTTTTGTCGTCAGTTATTTGGAGAGGGAGGCTCAACAGTAGCCTCCTCCCTTTTTAAAACGTTATATTTTCCTTTTGCCCCTCCAACGTGACTGTCCTCTCTCGTCCTCCTTTAAAACTGAAGAGATCCCTTCCTCTTGTATTGTATAATGTCTATTGTATATATCTATTGTATTTCCTATACCTTCCCTCCTCCTCACGTGTATATGTGTAGTGTGTATATATTTTTTTGTCTCAAAATTTGAACATTCCACGTGAGAGACCAAGTGTGATGGGTCTTCACGTGGGTTTAGGGTTCAAGGTCTCATGTTCTGTCCGTATCCCCCACGTGTGGTGGGCTCGGATTATTATGGGCTAAGTCCGAAAATTAAGCCTAAAACCGGATAGTTTGAACCCGAATATTATTCTTTGCCCGGAACCGAGAATGAGAACACGATGTTATTTGATTAATCCTACATAAGCAAAATAACTATAAAATAAGACAAAACTATTTATATATTTTTCAAGATTTAAAATAGCTACCAAGCATTAATAAAATTATTTTTTGCAATTTTCGTTTTTATATAAAAATAAAAATATAAAGTACTATTTTTGTATTTTTAAGTTTAAAATGATTACAAAATATTAATGACACTATTTTTTTATAATTTTCGAAATTATATAAATAATAAAATATAAAGTATTAGTTTTTTGTATTTTTTAAGTTTATGAAAATACACAAACTAAAATTTATATATCATTTTTTGTAATTTTTATTTTTTGGTGAAAATAAAGTAAAATGGTCAAAATTAGCTAAAATAGCTATATTAGGCCTAAATTAAATATTTATGCTAAAAATGTAAAAATTCTCGGGGAGGGTCAAAAATCACGTGTTTACAATAATATTAGTAAGTTCCACTATAATTTTAGATTAGGAAACATAATAAGTTTATAACCACATTCAATAATGAAATTTCACTTTAATTACATCACTCATTACATGAAAAGTCTGTAAATGACTCGTTATTTATAATATTAGGAGGTGTAGTTTCTAAAAATAGAATAATAAAATAAATAAAATAAAATATAAGCAACTACATGAAATAACAAGAAATAAAAGATAAATAATGTACAAAGAAAAATATATTTTAAAATTTTAAAAGAAATTAAAAGTAAAAATAAAATTTACAAAATTAAAATAATAGAAATAAAAAGTTATAAAGAAAATAAAATAAAAAATAATCTTGTAATTAGATAGTGTAATTACCGTCAATTCTCATCTCCCTTTGAGAATTGGAGCATGTAATTACACCCAATTTCATGCTGACCAAGTAATTACTTGACCAAACAACAAACAAATATGCCAAATTATATAATTACACCTAATTACGTCCAAATTCAAAGGAGGTTAGCATCTGAAGTCTTGTGTGATAAGAGAGTGCCAACAATACTCAAAGGTAAGTTCTATAAAGCAGTGGTTAGACCAGCCATGATGTATGTGGTTGAGTGTTGGCCTATTAAGAACTCACATATCCAAAAGATGAAAGTAGTAGAAATGAGGACGTTGAGGTGGATGTGCGGGCACACTAGGATGGATAAGATTAAGAATGATGATATTCGGGAGAAGGTGAACGTGGCACCTATTGATCACAAGATGCGGGAAGCAAGACTCAGATGGTTCAGACATGTACATAGGAGAAGCCCATATGCTCCAGTTAGGAGGTGTGAGCGGCTGGTCGTGGAAGGCACAAGAAGAGGTAGAGTGCGGCCTAAGAAGTATTGGGGAGAGGTGATCAGGAAGGATATGGCGAGGCTTCAGATCTCAGAGGACATGACACTTAATAGGAAGTTATGGAAATCGCGTATTTCGGTTGTAGGCTAGGAGGTAGTTGAGTATTGCGTTACTTTGTACCTTTATGAGTCTAGCTCGGTGGGGTTTTGTCTAAGTTAGCTAGGGGCAATGTCATGTATTACTTTTTTATATTTTGGTTGCAGAATCCATGTACTAACTATCATTTTTGCTTTGATTTATTTAGTTATTTATTTTTTCTCTTTTTCCTACATTCTATGTTCATTTTTTTCTATGACTTCCGTAGTGAATCTAATATTCTTTCCTTTGTCTTTTTATTATCTCGAGCCGAGGTTCTTTCGAAATTTGCGTACACACTATTCTCTCCAGAGCCCACTTATAAAATTTTAGTGGATTGTTGTGGTTTTTGTTTGTTACGTCCAAATTCAATTCCTAGTTGTCTTTCCAAACACGGCCAACGTCACACATTAGAAGAAACCTAGCTGCTACAACACAAAAATAACGAGACCCTCCCCCTTTAGCCAGGAACAACGCCGTTTCCACCCTCGACAACCAGATCGGACCACCCTTCGAAAGAAAAATCAGAACGTTGCTGCCTTTTCTTCTCACCTCTTCACAAAACAACCCCCCTCCACCCAAAAACCCTAGCCACACCTCCAATTTCTTAGAGTTCTGAAGAGAGGCGATTCATGCACTCATACACATATTATTCTGCCATCGTTTTGGAAATAAAAAAGAAAAGATAAAAGAGGCATCGTTTAGGAAGCTACTATTCTTTGCTATTTTTGTATTTTGTTTCAAGTCTGTTCCTAAGCCTGGATTCTCTAATGTTGCTCTGCTTGAAATTGCTTGTTGATATACCAATTCTCTGATTCTAGCATTCAATCGGCGTCTTCTTTCTTCTGGTTTTAGTTTCCTTTGCAGCTAGGTATGTATTCCTTAAAATACTTTCAGATCTGTTTTGATATGAAATTTGACATATTTCTTAGCATATTTGACTGTTATTCCTTGAATTTATGACTGGCAATCTTTATAGTTGTAACAACCCAGATAATACACTAAATCAACTGATTGTATTAAATCAACACTAATTGAAATTACAAAGCAAATGCTAATGTAGTGAGGACAGTGCAACAAAAATCTAAGAAGAAAGGGGATGAGAAATAGACCGATACAAATTAGGAATGAGAACACAGATGAGAAGCAGAGCTACATTTGACAACTTCAGCATACCGAATACTCTACCCTCTCTGCTATACTTATAACTAATTTTCCCCTGCCTACATTCAACCTGGGTCCCACAAATAATTATCTGAATTTCCAAATATGCCCTCCACTGAGTTACTCACTAAGTTTACAACAATACCTCCCGCCTCAAAAAGAACCTTGTCCTCAAGGTTCGGGTAGAGCAATGTTATTTGTTGCAAGAACCTTGCTCTATAGAAGTGGAATCCATTAGCCGAAGTCATACGAATCCATAAAATAATATCAACTTCCTTTGCATATGCATTGTTCTTCTCACTCTCTTTGGTGACACATTTATCTTTCGGAAGGTTAACGAAGTCATGATGCCAAACCAACACTTTCTTTAGGACTTGCTTAGCCCAATAATCTCCAATGACCCTCTTTTTATTTTCCAGAACTATTAGCCAAGCTTGATATGGTGGACCATGAATTAGTGTACTATACTCCTCTTCTAGTATTTGGTAAATCAATGCAGTCCTTCACCATAATAGAACTTTGAATGGGTTTATGCATGTGTAGACATTATCCATAGCAGACAAAATTTCATCTCTATGAATGTTGGAAAAAATTTCAACCATCTGATAATCACCCCCAGCATATAATCCATCTGGGTAAGCATCAAAACGAGGATGCCTGAGTTTTTGCCTAGTCACTGCCTCATATAAATGAAGTGGCAATTGAAGAAACACCATAGCGCACTCCGACCCAACATATGGACAGCTATATGATTTAAAATTGTGCATCGTTTCATGCTTGCAAGGAACACCAAGTTGATCATTGTTGACTTGTTGTCATAGACAACTAAACCAAGTTGTGGTTGCTCCCGGGTCCTTGCGAGGATTTCCAAAAGCTCAAGTCTCTGAAGAATATTATCTCGAGGAGTGGCTATAAATGGCTCCAGTTGATGATAATCAATAATCTCACAACATATATCTAATGCGGTTCCTTCTCCAATGATGCTCGCAAGAACGTGTCCAAGGCATTCCTCCATTTCCAATAGGACAACTTTAGATTGAAGAACCAGAATAATGCCAGTGGGATTAACCAGTCCACTTGCAAGTTGTAAAACTTCATACACGACACCCAATGAAGCATTCACCCCGATGTTTATAATAGCACAACCCACCTCCTTCGGTCCTTCCTTGTGTCAATAAGAAAATGGACAGTAGAAGGAGAAGTACCATCCAACATAAAACCAAATTTGATAATTGTCAAGAAGGTGACATTGCATACATGTATCTGCCCAAGTTTTCTCAGAGATCCATCAGTAATGGCAGCATTAGCATATGTACCAGCAACAACAACTTGTATTACAATATTTTTGCCCACGCATTCTACTGGCACCCAAGCACATGCATCAACAATATGTCTCAACTGAAGTTTCAAAGGTGTAATACAAGAATTCCACAAGGTTAACGTTATGAACTTATCAGGCTTTAAGTTGCCCGAAGCATCGCAGAATACACAATCTCTTGCTACTCCAATGGATGTGGCAAGCAAAGTAGATCCAGGATCAAATGGAAACTCTAATCCGAATTGAACAGGGAAAAATTGATGCAACGTTGTTATAAGAACATCATGACAAAGTGCATTGCAGTGATAACATATACCTCTGCTTATAAGCTGGGCATAACTGCAAGCGCAAAGAATACAAGGCATCTCCTCCAAGCATTGAGCAAGCCCTAGTCGACGTTGAAAGCATACTTTGTGGAATTTCCAACAAGTAAATTATTCCAACAACCTTCTAAAACTTTGTGATTATCAAACACGACTAGTTCATAGGGAATACAGAATGTAGAATTAATCCGCAATGAAGGATTCTCTGTAATTGCATCAACTCTAGAGGTTCGTTTTTAATGGGAACAATTTTTGCCTCATCATTCTTCGCTTCAGTATTAGAGTCGTTATTGCAAGCAGTTGCCTTCGTGGTATGTATTGTCAGCTTACTCACCTTGTGCGGATCCTGAATAGTAAGCTGACCAAGCTTGGTAGATGTACTAAGAGAAGTCGCATCTTTGGACCTATCAGACAATTCATCGAACATCTTGCACGCATTGATACTGCTTTCACAAGCAGACTGCTCACCACAGTATTACGGCAATTGTGAGGTGGTTATACTGCTCCATTGTGAAGGAACATATGCAAGGCCTAGAGAAAGTACATCTGACCCACCCAACTCCGACGAAATAGCTTCAAAATAACTTTCGTACTCAGCCATAGAGGTTACTTGCCGGAGGTTCGCTAATCTCCTTTCCGCTGACACAAGCCCTTTCTATTTAAATCGAATTCTCACCTTATCAACAAAATGTGGCCAATCAATTAATTGATTGTTTCTAACTAACCACTCGTACCATTCCACTGCTTCACCTTCGAGGTAGAACGATGCCCTAGTAAGATTCTGATCATCCTTAATTTTATAAAAATCGAAATAACGTTCCGCTTGGAATATCTAAGCCTCCGGATTCTCGCCTCGAAACCGCCATAATTTTGCGTCCATAGCTGTATCTCGGGGTTGAAAAGAGGTCATAGCCTTTTCTCCCATAATCTCCAACAATACAGAACGAAGTTCAGCTAGATCCTTAGAAATTGAATCCTTCATTTGTTGAACTGAATCACGAATTGAATTATCAACGAATGCCTTGAGTACTTTTTGGTACTCCATTGGAGACCTCTGGATGAAAGCACCAATGTAACAACCCAAATAATACACTAAATCAACTGATTGTATTAAATCAACACTAATTGAAATTACAAAGCAAATGCTAATGTAGTTGGGATGAGACATAGACTGATACAGATTCGGAATGAGAACACAGATGAGAAGCAGAGCTACATTTGACAACTTCAGCATACCGAATACTCTACCCTCTCTGCTATACTTATAACTAATTTTCCCCTGCCTACATTCAACTTGGGTCCCACAAATAATTATTTGAATTTTCAAAAATGCCCTCCACTGAGTTACTCACTAAGTTTACAACAATAGTAATTATTAAATCTCATGAGAAAGGATGGGCAGTACTTTCAGAGCCTGTTGGTGATATTGTGTCATTTGTGACCACTTCATACTAGATCACTTACTGGTTATCTGGTAGAAGGCTCCTTGGGTTCACAGAAAGAATGGTACCATTGTTTGGGTTTTCTTATATGTTTCTGAGATCCGATTGCCATATTGGCCATTTCGAAATCCGATCTTTTTCTTTCCTTGTAATGATGGTGTGTAATAGAATGAGACATTGATATGAAATTTGCATTTGAGGCAGCTTCAATCTCCTGTAAAGGAGTTGTACGACTTAAGCCGAGGACCACATTTGAGCCTCTTATTACATGTGGACTTTGCCAATAAAAAAAAGATTACTTACTGCCTTTGGCATTTAAGTAATTTAAATTGATTTATTGTTTTGATATGTGGTTAGAAGTATGTGAAAATTTCTTTTTTCTAAAAACTAGTGTTTTTCATGTGTAGAATCTTATACTAGCACTTTAAGTTCTTAATGACTTGAAATAATACTATTTTTGTTTGAAATAGTTACAAGATTTGGATTAGTTTGCTGCTTCCCTTTTTAAAGTCAAGAATAAAAAGGTGATGGCATGTAATACACGATCTCAATAGTTGAATAAATAATTCATGAACAACTCTCGAATACGGTAATTTGCTTTTGGCGCGCTAATTAAATAAATCATTAGTGGGTACGGTTTCCGTAGCATATTAATGATACATAAATCCAAATTCGGGTGTGCATTTCATGTGACCCGACTACAACAACTTGAAATAATAATAAAATAAACATATCGCGAATCACAGGTGCATTTCATGTAGCGTGGTTTGCGGTGTGTCCCAAAACAGCAAGTGTACGACAATCGTAACTTGTTCAAGAAATAATTACATAAATTCTATAAAGCGGTTAAAATAATTAAAAAACGGTTATAAAGCTAAAAATGCACAATAGGTTTAAAACATGTAGTAAATCAGATAATAGACCAATTATTAATAGTTTAAGCGACCGTGCTCGAACCACAGAACCCGGGAATGCCTAACACTTCTCCCGAGTTAACAGAATTTTGTTATCTAGAATTTCTGCTTTTACAGACTTTTAAATAAAGTCGAAATTTACTCGATTTGAGATTTAAAATAAATCGGTGACTTGGGACACCAAATAAATTATTTTAAGTGAGGACTCTGAAAAATAAATAAAATAATCACATTTCGATTTATGTCACTTAAATTGGAAAAACTCTCTTATATGCCCTTTTGCGTGTAAATAGGAGGTGTGACAAGTATGACTCGTTATCAAAGATAATGGGGTATTCGTCTAAAATATTTGAAGGTAAAAATCCCCCTTTTTATGAAAATTCAAAGTATAGACCAAAAATAATAAAACCACCATAAACCCCAACCACAAAGCATAAAATAAAATCAAAATTCTACGACGACAACGACGAAGTTGTCATTTTCTAGGTAAGCCCTCAAGCGCCAGTGAAGAATTTAGGGTTTATGAATGTATATTGATAGCAGAGATTATAGAAGAAGAGTAAGGAAATGGGATTGGGAGTGGATGTTAAGTGTAATTAAAATTTTATAATTGGCAGAAGTTATAATCGGTTTGAAATTTGCAAAAAAATTGGGACAGGAGCTGTAATTTAATTAGGTATTTAAATGTTGTCTGTGGTGTAAATTTTCCAATGAACCTGTTACTATCTCTTTTGCAGAAATCAGCCGGCGAAAAAGAGCAACCAAATGGCGGATACATCCACCGTCAACGGTGGAAGTACAGTGGAGGAATGCCAGGACATGATCCGAAGAAGTCTTAGAAGTATGTTGTTTCACATCTCCATCTCTTTCTCTGATAGTTTCTACTTGAGATTTTAGATTCGCGCTCTCCTTTTTTTTAATTATTATTTTTTTTTTGTTGTTGTTGTTGTTGATAATTGTGGCGTCTGAGCCGCGGAAACAACTTCTCTATGTTGTTGTTGTTGTTGTTGTTTCTGAGCCAACTTGCTCACACCTCCTCTAGTTCCACTGGTACCTAGCCACCTATGCTTGATAACTTTGTTCACCAAGGCTTAGACAGATCGAAAGACATCACGTAGTGTTTTTGATGCCGCGCAGATTTAAGCTTGAGATCTCATGGTTATCAACCCACTTTATTGACACTAGGCCGCACCCTTGGGTAGACATTTATTTAATAACATTTAGGCATTTTTAATCCTTAGTAATTGGTTTTACACTTACTTTACTAGGTGTTTTAAGTTCGTAGTTACATAATCAATGCAGATTTACTAGCCAACCGGCCGACCCCAACTTGTATGGAATTCAGGTGTAGCGGTTCTTATTTTTATTTTACTGACTTGGCTAGTTTTTAAATTTAGCTTAAAAGGTAAATTGTGAAAACATATGGGAGGGCCTAGATATCTAGTGGAATAGGTGCGACAAGCTGACCCGGACACCATTGTAATAAAACACAAGCTTTATGAGATACATTTATTTAGTATTGAAATAAATGAACTTGAATAGAGAAAAATGGATTTAGATGATTTATATAGCTGTCTTAACTAGTTTAAGATTGAAATGTGTTTGAATGGTGTCAATTGATATCCATTCTGTTGCAGCTCCAATGGTCAAGTTTTTGAAGGAGCATTTGGAGAAATCTGGTTGTCGAATTGGTGATAACTTCATAAAAGCTATCCATTGTGACAAGAAAGTCAGCGGCGGCTATGTTCGCGGACACGGGGTAATCAACCATAACTGTTCAAAACTTATTAAATGAGGGTGTCAATTTTATTTTACCTTCAATTGTGAATTTGATGAACTTTTCTTGCAGTGTTACAAATATGGTTTTGCTAAATTTGTGTGCTTGGAGTTGACAAATTCAATTGAACCCTGTGGGACAGTGGGAGAAACTAAACCTTTTTTTGTTTTAAAAGAAAATATAGTGTGAACAATGTATTTGGGATTTTTATCACTAGGTTGTTAATTACCACTGCACTAACTACTCCTTTTTGACTATGGAGCGAACTTTGTATAAGTATTTATTAAAGAAATTTTCAACTATGTATATATTTTGGTGCAAATGGAAAGGGTGTGTCCCGCTGTCTGTAAGCTACATCCACTATGGAGCGGACTTTGTATAAGTATTTATTAAAGAAATTTTCAACTATGTATATATTTTGGTGCAAATGGAAAGGGTGTGTCCCGCTGTCTGTAAGCTATATCCACCTTTGTATAGTGTGAATGGCATGATGACCTATAGTAATATGATGCTAGATTTTTGATGTGCGCTATTCCTAAATAATTTCATTTATCCTGTTATTGTTGATATTTTGTCGTCGTCCTACATGTCAAGTCTAATCATCGAATGACTCTTGCCTTTTTCGATCTTTTTAATGTCATTTTCAGCACTATTAATTTTTCGTCTTATCTTTTTATTGTCTTCCTTTATGTGCTTCTAGTTCTCTTTGTTTTCTAAATTCTTTTGGTTGTCTTATATCCTCAACTGTTTACTGATCTTGTTTCTTTTTGGCTATGAAGATAATTGTGTGCAGTAACTACATGAACATCCAAGATGAGGTGAATCAAGTAGTCATCCATGAGCTAATTCATGCATATGATGACTGCCGTGCTGCAAACTTGGAATGGTCTGATTGTGCTCATCATGCTTGTAGTGAAGTTTGTCCTCTAAAAACCTCTTTCATGCTAAATCATCTGCTTTTGAGTTTGTCTTTGACTATAGAATATCAATTCTTTGTAACTGATTGCAGATTAGAGCTGGCCATCTTAGTGGTGACTGTCATTACAAACGGGAACTACTGAGAGGTTATCTTAAGATACGGGGCCACGAACAAGTGAGTTCTCTTGATTATTAATGTTTGCATTATAACTATCGTTGTAGAGTTCTATTTAGCGGTGTCTTCTTTGCTGTATTTAGCGGTAATTATGTACATCACAGACAACACATTAACTCTCCAGTAGTTTAAAGAAGGAGATAACATAAAAGGCACAATTTCAGATGATTTGTATGGATACTGAAATCATTAGATTAGATATTTGTCAAAAGAAAAAAGAACAAGGTGGAAGAAAAATTTAGCATGGAGGAAGATAACATTTAGATTGGAGAGTTTGAAACTCAAGCTGCATCTGCAAGTCCATTGCTACACCCCTGCCACTGGTTAAATTGTTTTGTGTGTTGAAGCGAAGTATTTAACAGTTTTATACTTGTCTCGTTAACTTGTGGCATAAGCTTGATAAAAAAAGTAATATCGTCTTTCTTATTGACACATTGAGTCAATGACTTATTAGGAAAGTGTCAGTTTCAATTGTCAATATTTAATTATTTAATCAGTACTCTAGGTACATGACAAAATTAGATGATTTGAGTATACAACAACAACAACTACCCAGTAAAATCCCACAGAGTGGGGTCTGGGGAGGGTAATATATACGCAGACCTTACCCCTACCCCGATAGGGCAGAGAGGCTGTTTCCGAAAGACCCTCGGCTCAGAGAAAAAGGAAAAGAGAAGAAGACAATTTATTAGTCACTCCAGTAGAAACCATAATAGTAACAGAAGCATAACAACGATTTGAGTATCTTAAACAAAAATGTTAACATTCCTGTGGTCTGAAGTTTGAATAGACTCAATCTCTTGTTTAAGACCCGTGAAATGAGAAATCAAAAGAAAAGTTGTTGCTGTGAGTCAAGATGGCCTGCTTGTGGGCAGTACAAGTTCCTTCAGTTACCTTTATGTTGTGATAACATAAAATAAATAATAAGTGGAACATTGCCTCACCTAGAACCATAATTTATTTCAAGATTTTACCACGCATTAGGATGATTTCCAGCCAAACCAATTCTTTGGAAAGCCTGCCCCTCTCTTTTTGCTTTTTCCCAACTGTTAGAGGTCCCCATTGGTTGAATGTAATCGAATGAGATAGCTTTTCGGATTGAATTAGGTCTAATGCCCTTTTGACTTGGCTTGCTTCCAATCCAGACCCACCCCTGATGTTTGATTACTCGATATTGGGTACCCATGTTATGTCATTCACGCTTCATATATCCAACCTTGGGCATGCTTCGAGTCTTAGAGCCCTACATTTGTTGAAGGTATGCACCATAGGCTCTTTATATGGTATCAGACGAACCTACCTCACCTGGATGACTAGCTTTTGAGTTTTGAGTTAAGTTCAATATTTAATTTATAGACACAAACTTAGGCCCCTGTTGAGTTACTTGGACACGGGTGCAGGTATCCGACACGGGTGTAGATCTGGAAGTCGGATCTTTCGAGAGGTAAATCCTAAGATTCGGGGATATGGATCCTAGTACGAATACAGGTGCGGGGATCCAGCTAATAATAATTCAAAAAAATAAAAAAATTAAAAATTAAAAATATCTCTAAATTATGAGAAATTTTGTGGAATGCGTACGTATAACTTGTAAAGTGTGGATTTCTTTTTATTCTCAAGTTGTAGATAAATAAAGGATTGATTTCCTGGATAAGATATGTTATTTTCTTCAAATTTATTTTTGTTTTGGTTCTGATTTTGGGAATCAAACTCTCGAATTTTTTCGTCCGTCATGGTTAAAGTACCAAAAATTGTTTGACCAGATCCGGTACGGATCCCATACCCTCAACCATACTAGTGTTGTGTCGACACGGGTGCGGCACCCAAACTGCCCTGTCGGAGCAACTTAGGGTCCCGGAATATCTAAATTGATTTTCTTTTCTTTTTGCTTATGGGTGGTTTATGCTTACATTCAGATAGCCCCTTCTCCCTCTTCCCCTTTTCCTAAACAATTTAGATTTGTTCTATAGGAGTAAAATTGGTCTTTTTTTTTTCCGGTTGTTCGCAGCTAAATTAGTAGCTGTAAGAGAATGTCTTGTCGATTTTTCTCTAAAATTTTACGGAAAGGGGCCATATTTA
>MU784986.1:4839-37257 GCA_026770625.1 Nicotiana glauca | reverse complement strand
GTTCGACAGTTGAGGTCGAAGAGTTTTCCTTCAGTGCGTGTTCAGTGGAGAGGTCAGCCTCCTGAGGCATCGACCTGGGAGTCCGAGTCTGACTTGCAGAGCCGTTACCCTCATCTATTTCCTGACTCAGGTACTTCTTTCTTTTGTCTGTTCGAGGACGAACAGTTGTTTTAGAAGTGGAGAATGTGACGACCCAAACGGTCATCACCGTATTTATCCCTTTTTTCGCCCTTCCGAGGGCTTGAAAACCTCATTATTAGTTTCCTTGATTTGCGTGCGCAGTCCGGGCGCGAAGCCGAAAATTTTTTATGTTAAAATATGTGAATTCTGTGAAAAATTTGAAGAATTTTGATATTAATATTTATATAGTTGACGTTAGTCAACATTTTGGGTAAACGGACCCGGACTCATGATGTTATGGTCCTGGGAGGTCCGTAGAAAATATAGGACCCGGGCATGTGCCCGGAGTCGAAATCCGAGGTCCAGAACCCGGTAAAAGAATTTTTCTGTTAAATTATTTTCTGAAATTATTAAGGAAAAATATAAATGAAAATGAGCTAGAAAATATAGGTATCTGGCTCGTATTTTGGTTCCGACGCCCGGTACAGGTCTTAAATATGCGTTAAGCGCTATCAGTAAAGTTTGGTCGAAATTGGACGTCGTTTGACATGTTTCGGACCTAAATAGCTAAAGTTGGAAATTATGAACTTTGAAATGAAAATTTTGAGTTTTTGGGGTTGATTCTTTGATTTTGATGTTATTTTAGCGATTTGATCGCTCAAGCAAGTTCGTAGGATGTTATTGAGTTAGTGTATGTGTTTGGTTGGGAGCCCCGAGAGCTCGGGTGTGATTCGGAGGTGGTTCGGGGTGGTTTTTACACTTAGAAAATTGCAGAAAATTGAGTTCAGCTGTTGCAGACAGGTTCTTCAGCGCGTTCGCGTCTTCTTCATCGTGTTCGCGAAGCTTCAACTTTATCCTTCATCGCGTTCGCATCACTTGTTCGCGTTTGCGTAGAGTTATGGAACTCTAAAGGTCCAGCCCTCTTTCCTTCTTCGCGTTCGTGATGACTGGACCGCGTTCGCGTAGGTTCCCAGTCCCTTCCCGTCGCGTTCGCGTGCAGGCTAACATGTTCGCGTAGGCCAATTCCCTAGACCCCCTAGTCTTTCTCTTCGCGTTCGCATCCTCCTTATCGCGAACGTGATGGTCTGTTGAGTCAAACCTTCACGAACGCGACCTTGCTCCCGCGAACGCGAAGGGTAATTTTGCCCAGTTATTTAAAATGTCCAAAACAGAACAGTGACGGGAAATTTTCATCAAATACACGAACCCTTTCTTCTCCAAAGCTTTTAGGCGATTTTTAGAGCATTTCTTCACCAAAGCTTCTCGGGTAAGTATTGTTTAACTCATCTTCTTCATTTTCGATCATCATCATTTAAAAACCTAGGCCTAAAATCATGAATTTAAGGTAGAAATTAAGGGTTTGGGGTAGAACTAGGGCTTTGGGAATTTTGGGTGATTCAACCTCAATTTGGGGTCGAATCTTAAAATAAATTATATATTTGAACTCACGGGGTTATGGGTGATTGGAATTTGGTACGAGCCTCGAGTTTGAACCATGTGGGTCCGATGTCGGATTTTGCTAATTTTGGAAGAATGATGGGAATTATATTTCTAGGCTATGGGATTGTGTTTTTGAGCCATTATTGATAATATTGAACTAATTATGGCTAGATATCGTTGTTTCGGAGTTGGATTCTAGAGGAAAGACGGTGTTAGAGGCTTGATTGCGATTTTTGGACCGAGGTAAGTGTTTGATCTAACTTTGGCTTGAGGGAATAGGATTAGAGTATTACAAATTGCTATTTGCTAAATGATCGAGTGCGGTGTATAGGCGTGGTGACGAGTGTCTATACACCGGAGTCTAGCATGACCGTGGGTCCTTGTTTGTACTTGTTTTTGAGATAAATTTGAAACTCTTCTAAGCTAATTAATGATAACTACATAATGTGAAGAGTTTGAGGATAAATCATGAAATATTAAGACTTTGGAGCGTTGGCTCGAATGATAAATACCATTGAGTAATAGATGAAAACATTGAAAGGAGTTGTGATTGATCCCTTGCCGGGATTTTGGTATAAATTGAACACTCCCTTGCCGGGATTTTGGCATGAATTGAACACTCCTTTGCCGGGATTTTTGGTATAAATTGAACACTCCTTTGCCGGAATTTTTGAGTTGTTAGCTATATTCCCTCGTTGGGACTTTTGTATTTTTTTTTATGTTACTCCCATTGCACCTGAGTTGCGAATGATGTTGGGTGAGTTTTGTTGGTAAATATTGAGGATCGGGTTGCACGCCGCAACGGTACTAAATGTTGAGGATCGGGTTGCACGCCGTAACGGATTAATTGTCGAGGATCGGGTTGCACGCCGCAATGGTGTTAAATGTTAAGGATCGAGTTGCGCGCCGCAACGGGAATATGGACTGAGTACATTGTTCTGTATGTTGAGCTTTCAGGTATTTCTTTATCAATTATTACTTGCTCAGTTTTCACTCTTGTTAGCCGATTTCTATATTTGAACTGTTGTATCCCCCAGCATGCTCCCCTCCCCTTTTAACTGTTTAGATTAGCGTATTCTTCTGTTATTGTATATATATATATATATATATATATATATCTCCGTATAGGTTGTTTGTGGTAGGTCCTGTCTATCCTCGTCACTACCTCGCCAGGGTTAGGCCAGGCACTTACCAGCACATGGGATCGATTGTGCTGATGCTACACTTTTGTGCCTTTTGTGCACAGATCAGGAGGCAGCTTACGGACCGCCGCAGCAATTCTAGACCGGGAGCCGACCTTCAGTCCAGAGACTTTCAGGTAGCTTAGCTGACGTCCGCGGGCTCGGAGTCTCATCTATGTCACTTCAGTTTGTTTATTTGTATCGAGACAGACTCTTGTGTATTTTCTTTCAGACTGATGTTTTTAGTACTCCTTAGTAGTTCGTGAGTGGTGATACCAGATACTGGGTAGAAATATGTTTAGACTTCCGCACTATGATATCGTTTTTGTTAAAAGTCTTCCGCATATTTTATATATTTATTTCAGTTTATCATATTGTTCTAGATAAAAACTTTGTGAAATGTTTAAATAGTTGGCTTGCCTAGCTCCGATAGTAGGCGCCATCACGACCCCGATGGTGGGAAATTCGGGTCGTGACAGAATTTATGGAATAATTCATATAGAGCAAAACTCACGTGCTCACAAATACATAAAATAATAAAGAACAGAGTTTGTCAATGATAGATGTGGAACATCGTATGCTAACTTGTTTGTGGAAGTCAAAATGAATAACCAAAGAGATATTTATTTAATAATATTATTTTATATTTCCTTCTCTGTTGTAGTATGTATTTCTCATTTGGTTAAATTTATTTTTTGGTTTACCTTTCTGTGTTGTAGTATATTAACAGTGGCAGAGCCACATTCAACGAAGAGATGTCAACCGACACCCCTTCACCGAAAAATTACATTGTATTGTTAGATAATTTATTTTAGTTTAAAATAAAATTGATGATCTCACTAATTTATCAAGTAATAATTATTAATATAACTAGATTCAAACCTCGATTCACCTTTTGTTTAAATAAAAATATATCGTGATTCATAACATAGCACTATATATTAATAGCAATATAATTGATATATAAATTTATGAAAATAGTGAATCACTTAACCTTTTTTTTTTATTTTTCATCCGGCGATCCAATATCCGCATTGGAGCCTCGACTTATCCGGATTTGTGCTGTGTAAGGCTCATTTTCTATACCCAGGGCTCGAAATCAAAATCTAAAATTAAGGTGAGGGATCTCATTCATCATACAATAACTCATGTTTGTTGAATCACATAGCTAAGCAGATAATAACAAAAAATTAACTTCCCTATGGTATAGATTAGATAATATATGTAAAACGATGAGAATATTAAAGCATTAAAGTAATTATGGATCAAAATGGTGAAGACAAAAGACAAATTGTTATAAATAGAGTTCTATTTATGGTAAATATCTATATTTAGAGAGATTCTAGGATTTATTACTTGGTGGCTAAGTGACCCTCTCCCTATAAATAATGGATTATATTCCATTGTAATTCATCCCAAATCAATAAGAATTCTCTCTCCCTAATTTTCTCTGCAATACTATTCTTTTTCTTTTATTGTTTCATAACACGTTATCGGCACGAGACTCTAACTAATTGGGTAGAAACTTTGGGATTGAGCATAATGATTGTCAATTGTTCCATGAACTTCCTTCATGATTAAATTCTGAATTTAAGGTAAGTATTTTCTTTTTCTCTTTCAAATTCTTGAAATTCTATAATTTGATTTTATATAGAAGCAAAGACAATAAAGTTTGATTATAACTCTAATGGAGTTTGTAAGAAATTATAACCACCTGAAGTGATAAAATTTCTATGCCTCGCCATGATCAAATTCATGTATGATCGTGGGCAAAGAATTGAAAACTCGTCCCATTGAATTTGCTCCATTCTCATTTCCTTAAGAGAATGTGATGACAGTATGTGATAAGTCTGAAAGAAGACAAAATTATTACTGTGAATATATCAATAGATATGGACGTGGCAATAGACGAAATTATAATTGTCATTATTTGTGGTAATGAGAACAATAAGTATTCTCAAAATAATTTTTCACTCTGTGAAAAATATTTGTCATCGATTTGACATGAGATTTTGTAAAGCACATATAGATGATTATGGTCCATTCATGATGCGAATGTGACAACATCTGATTTATGAATACATATTCATTCTTCAAAGAATGTGAACGTGCTAGTGGTAGTGAATATGCCGTACTCACCTCTAAAAGGAGGTTTGGGATGATATAAGAATGACATGAATGGTCATTGGTCACGTACCTATTGTACGCCAAAATATTTTGGCATTGTGATTATTAAAAGACAACGGTAATGCAAGAAACAGATCTTGCATATAATTTTGACCGTAACCATAATGGTATAACTTTCTCTTTAAAAGAGATATTCACCTTATGGGTGTTGATGAATATGTGGTACTACAAAATTAATTGAGAACTCTCCAAAAGCCAATTATACTATTTTGGAGAAACACAATTAATTACCAATAAGGTATTGTGTTGTAGTAAGTCTCAAAGAAACTTATTCAGTTTCCAAAGTATACGTGAAAGCGGTTAATTATATTGAGACTATAAATGAAGGAAAAATTTAATATCTTCTATTACTACAACTTGTAGCGGGGTAATATGTATGTGCAGAGCTACATGCTTTATTCTCCAATTTGTACTACATAAATAAAAGAATACCACAATGAAGCGGATATTTATTGATATAAAAACCCATATCATAATAAACTTGGAGTTTATTCATAATTGCGCACATCATGGTATAAATGTGAAATTTATCAATATTGATAATTTATCCAGTTGGCATAATTGGTTTAGCCATGTTAATTCATGTATGATGTGCAAAAATAAAAGAGAATTCACATGGGTAAATATTAAAAAACTAGAAAGTTCTTTACGAATTCTCTTACATTGCTTGTTCTCATTAATTAATAGAACAATTAAGATTGGGATTGAATCTAATGAATGCTGGAAATATCAAAGGTGAATATGGGCCCATTCACCGACCATGTATACCACATAAAATGCATCTATGAGATGGTTACATGTGCAATTATTATTGACCCGCAACCTGATGTTTGCGAGGTAACTTGCTCAATAATTTAATATAGAGCATAATTTCAAGATTTTTTTATTCAAGATAGTTCTTCTTGATAAGTTGGTTTACATCACAGCTGGTTTAGCAAAATGATTTATTGAGTGTCTCCACTTTATAGCTAAACAATTGCTTATGAGAACAAAGTTTTGTATATCAGTTTGATATACGTTATATACGTAAGTATATTATTTTCTCCCCTCAGAGTGGTTCAGGGTCTGGAACCAAATTATTCCATCTTATTATTATTGATGTGCTGTTTATATTTTGATTAACATCATAACACACAAAGATGGGTTCTCAAAGTTGAGGAAACAAGTTAGTTTTTCTAATATTAGGGGGAGACAAGATAAACAATTGAGAAAATGTTACGGTAATGAATTATCATGTGTACATCTAGATCCCCAAATAAGATAATATGAACTTGAAGTTCAAAAAAGATAATTCATCTACAATATATTGCAAAGCATGCCAGACGCATTTGCTGACCCAAAGAAAGTAAATATATTCTCATTGCAAATGCTCCTATTAAGTCCTAGAAGGACAAAGTTTATGGCACGTTAAAGTGTATAGACAAATCGGATTCAAATAAACTTCTTGAAAATAAGATGAGCAAATGATCAAAATGATCATAATAAAGGAGGCAAATGATCTAGAAGATCACATGACATAATACTTCATAAAATCTCATGAGAGATTCAGGTACCTGAATATATGAATGTCGACGCCCCTTTTTTCTCGCGAAATCGGGTTTATGACATTTGGGACGACAACTCTATTCCCGTTTGGGATTTGGGTTTTGGATTTGAAGAGTTGCCACCTAATGATTAAGTGCATTAGGACACTAAGGGTTTTTGAGTTGGAAAACCAGAGTTCGGGTAAGGGCTAGAAATTATCTCAAGGGGAAGGCGTTAGACACCCCTCAAGATCCACTAGTGTGGTTCCCGACCATGTTACCATTGTGACTTTACAAATAAGCAATTAGGGCTCAAATAAAGGGTCTTGCACACAAGTTTAAAACTCATTTGAGAAAAGATAAGGCAGAATTTTTGTGAAAAAGAATTCAGATAACTTATCGAGAAAAAAGTAATAAAGAAAAACACATAAAGGGAGGGGAGTCCTAGGTTTGTAAGATACATAGATCATCCACACAATACCGGTAGCCAATCATACACATGGTGTTATCGCATGATCATCATCTCCATGTCTACCCTTCCCACCCCGTTAAAGTATTAAGCGCAAAATGGTATCGTTACTTATTACATGCTATTACCTGTCCCAATCCTATCAGTCCCGGAGGCATATAGGACTACTAATCCTATAAGGAAGGAAGTAGGGGGAATTTTGAGAGTTTCAAAGGATAAAATTCTAAGGCGACATTCACATATACAACAAATTTGGGAGAGCAAGTAAGCAGATATAGCTCAAATAAACCTCCTAAAATTGAAGAGAACCACGTATTTTAGCATGCCTTACACATACTAATTTGGTCTAACTTAAATTACGGCGTAGTATAGGTTGATTTACCATATATTTCCCAGATAGGGAGTCCAAATTAGCCCTGGTTAGGTGTAGTTGTTGAAGACTGACATAGTTTATTAATTACCTAACTATTTGCCTGTGTGTTAAACTGAACCTATAGGAGTGATATCTATGAATTCAAAGATGGGGGGAATAAATTGATTGAAGAGAAGGAATTGTTAGTCACAAGATCATAAGCTCTGTGAGTGTTAGACAAATTACCACTGATTTTAGACGTAGGAGCGAGTGGCGATTCTGATTTAGTTGATAGTTCCTATAGGCATGCTTTCTAGGCATTACTCATTTTAATCGTTGTTATTATCATGCAGAGATTCTATAGGCGGGTCATCTATATGCAATTGGTTATTTAACTCCTATAAGCAGATTTTCCTAGTGACAGATGCATATGCGAAATGCAGGAATTCCTATAGTCATATTATCTATATGATATGCAGAGTTTCAGTAACGACTTATGAACATGGTATTTATACAAAGTGCGGAAAACATATGAGCGTGGTATCTATATGAGATGCAGAAGTTTTAGAAGTAGTAGTTTCCTATAAACATGATATCTATATGAGATGCAGAATTTCGAAAGTAGTGACTCCTATAACATGGTATCTATATGCAGAATTTTGAAAGTAGTAATTCCTATAAACATGATATCTATATGAGATGTAGAATTTTAAAAAGTAGTAATTCCTAAGACATGGTATCTACATAAGATGTAGAATTTGAAAGTAGTAATTCCTAAAGCATGGTATGTACCCCTTTGCATGCATTAAACCCCATCCCTTTCACTATCCACCTCAGTAGTTATTACAAAGTTATTACAGACCAATTGAATCAGAAAGAAAGCAAAATTACATTAGTGATTACATCTACATCTAATCAGCCTAATCCAGACTCTGAGTCTAATAATATGAGATAAACCAACTTTCAGGATCGGATTTTTAAAGCCTTTCCATTATTTGGGATATGTCAAAGTTCCAAGGAGTTTCAAGAACTCTAGGCAATGCTTGCACCACAAATATCATTGCAGAATCAGGTTATAGTGCAGTATGGAAGGGCCAGCCCTCAAATGTCCAAGTTCAGAGGGAACTCGAGGTCTTAAGGCAAGGCTCATAAGAGGGGGGCAAAATTTAGAGGCTAGGATTAAGTGCAAGTGCAGTAGAGGGGAAATGGCAAGCTGATGGTCATGCCAAGCATTTTTTGGGGTGCTGGCACACCCCCAACCAGCTTGTCAGTTGTAACTTGGGGAGTTAAGACCTATTGAAGGTCAGGTTCAGCCTTCGACAACAATTGGGATGCTGCCCAGCTACACCTTAACTCAGCATATATTGGGAGTAGGGATATGGGGGTTCATAAAAAGCAGGATTCAAGAAAGGAGCAGGCAAGGGCATACCCAACAATGGGACATACTGGCATACCCTTTAGCCTGATTGGGGGGTGGGGGGTAGAACTCAGTTCATAAGCAACAATTCTTGTTGCCATGCCCTGAGTCCCCACTTACAAACACATGGGGGTAAATGGGATGGGGAACTAATGTCTACAAGAAAGTATAGCAAACAGTAGCACATAAGCATTTCAATGTCAAATTCTACAGAAGGTAGACATAGGCGAAAAGACTGTAAATAAACACATTGGAATGATGCTGAGAATTGAATCAAGACATACCAGTTTTAAAAGAGATAAGCAAAGAAAGAAGGCAGTAATCTTATGAAAGCCAAAGTGCTGACAAGAAAATTCAGAAAAAGGTTGTGAGAATTATAAGAGTGAAAGTCTGAAGTGTATTCATTGTCTCTTGTGAAAAGAAAAGGGCCGGGTATTTATAGTGTGAAAGTCATGAGAAATACGGTAAGAAAATAATTGAAGTTTGATTTTCAATCAGTCATATAAGACTCCCTTTAGTTAAGGGATTCAAATTCAAACGGGTATGAAACCAACTAAGGAAATAAATTAATCAAACTCTTTGTGCAAAGCATGCAATTGAGGGAAAATACATAAAGGTTATTTTAAGGACAAGGTTTTCTGAAAGTACGCGGTTGTATAATTAAGAAAAGAGAATCAATTGAAGACCAAGAAATCACAAGTCCAAATATTGGTGTGAAGAAAAAGGTTTTACTCAAGGAAAATCAGTACCACTCAATTAAAACCCCAAAAAGATTCTGATTCAATTACCCATGGAAATCCTTTTAAAGAAAGATTCCACACACATATAAAAGCACACAGGCATGCCTAAACACGAAGAATTTTACCATGATCTTATAAAATTAGTAGAAAGAATCGAATGCAGAGATGGAGAGGCAAGTAGTAAAAAAAACAGGCTTAGTGGCTTCTCTTAGAAGCTCATGCAAACAAGTAGAAAGATCGAAGCAAATAGAGTGAGGAAACTAGTTTCGAAGCATGGTGAGGGAACAACTAACAATAGAAGAAACAGTAGAAGAAATACATGCTTATAGAGGATGAAGAGAGTGGAACGTGGTGAAAATCATAACAAAAGAATATTCAATCACAGAGTATGAAACTCATTAGAAGAACACATAAGAACATAATAGAGCAAGTATAAGAATATAGTAAAAAGCGAGTGAGAATATGATACAGGAACACAATAAGAGAAACAATACAAATAATAAAGAAAGCAAAAATCATAAAACACTTGAATACTTTCTAGAAACCCTAAATCGGACAAGAAGGGTTTCGAAAGAAATTTTCAAAGGAAAACTTAGGGGAAATCACTTAAAAATTCACGCATAACATAGATACATAACAGATCTAAAAAGAATCAGAGAAGAACCTCGAATAGTTAGGGTTTTGAAAGAACCCTAGAGTGAGAAAGGATTTAAAAAGACCTGATCTAAGTTGGATAAAGTCAGAACCAGACTCAAGAGATTAGAATATGCCGGAGCAAGGCCAGAAACCTCGAGTCGGCGAAGATCTGGGTGAAAACCCTCAAAGTCTGCCTCGATCCTTCAAGCATCAGGCTCATAGGAGCAGTAGGAGGTGGGTATAAGGTTTCCATGGCCTAAGAAGCCATGGATTCCGGTGAGAATCGAAGGGATTAAGGTCAGTTTGGGTGGCGGCGGCTAGGGTTTGAACGAGGTTGTAGAGAGGATTGGAGAGGAAGGGGATTAAAGGGCGGCGGGTTAGGGGAAATGATTTAGGGTTGAGGGTGTTGGTGGATTAAAAAGGAAAGTGTGTGTGTGAGCCGTTGATATGTTAGATCAACGGCCGGGATTAAAAGAAAGGCCTGGGCGGGTTATTTGAGTGGGTCAGGGGCGAGTAATTTAGGAATTGGGTCAGGTTTAAATAAAAAATAGGGTTGGGAAATTGGGGGTTTGATTTTGGCTAAAATTGAAATGGTGATGGGCTATATATTAAATAGCCAATTTCTCCCTTTTTAATTTAATAAAAAATGGTCAAAATAATTTTTAAAATAAATTGAGAGCATTGAATTAGTTAATAATATATAAACATTAATCTAAAAATACTGGGAACAATTTTATAATTGTAAAATGTTATTAATCATGATATAGGCTATAATTGCAATTTTATGAAATTTAGCCTAAAAATATCAAATAAATTTACAAAAAATATGTAAAAATCACCTTAATTATATTGTGGTGTAAATATGAAGATGGAAAAATTACTCACCAATATGATAGTTTTTTTGGGAATAATTATTGAATTTTGTACTGCTAAAATAAATAGTAAAATGATCATAAAAGCTTTTTTAAAAAAAAAATTGGAAAAAATATCCAAATTCTTGGGCATACTTATATATGCATGAACATGCTATTTTGAGTATAAAAAATATGAAGGGAAAAAATTGGGTATCAACAGCTGCCCCTCTTTACCCGAGAAGGATGAAAGAGTTGTTAGGTAAAGATATGATGACCAACTTTGACCGAAAGAAATGGTATGAAAAGTTTTTGACCAAGCTCTGTCTCGTGAGCTACCTACATATCCCTGATATTACAGGAATCAGGCCACATGTTGTTTGGGGTCCGCCGATGGAACATGCCGACGGTGATTTTGAAAGATGGACGCAATATTTAGGTTGGGAAGGATGGTCAGGGCCTGATAGGCTACAGGAACTGGAGCGGGACCGCTCATACTGAGAAGGCCGTTGCTAGCCGGTGTACCTACAAATGAGCAATACGAACATATCGTGCATAAAACTAAACGTGATGCAAGTTCCCGTTGGACCATGAATGATGTCTTCAGACGGGTAGGATGACGTCCTCAGACCATGACATCCTGGGTCATGAAGCGTATAATAAACGATTCGCAGGTTATGAGATGATGTTCTCGGGCTATGAGAATGATGCCCCTGAACCATGATGCCTTTGAATAATGACATGCAAGAGATAAAACAGGGGTCCTCAGGCCATGGCATGGCGTTCTTGGGCTATGAAAATGGTGCCTCCGAATAATGATTCCTTTGGACAATTTGGCGATCTTTCATCCCATGAAATACAGAGGGTGGCGATATTTCAGCCGATGCAAGACGTAAATAAAAATGGCAATATTTCAGCCGATGCAAAGTGTAAAATATAAGTGGCGATCTTTCAGCCGATGTGAGATTTAAATGAAGTGGCGATATTTCAGCCAATCTGAAGATTTAAGTAAAATGGCGATATTTTAGCCGACGCAAGATGTAAATAAAAGGTGGCCGTATTTCAACCATACAAGAGAGATAAAGTGACGATATTTTAGCCATGCAGGATTTAAATAAAGTTGGCGATGTTTCAGCCGATGCATAATTTAAATAAAGTTGGCTATATTTCAGCCGATGCGGAATTTAAATGAAGTGGTGATATTTTAGCCGATGCAAGACGTAAATAAAAGGTGGCGGTATTTCAGCCATGCAAGAGAGATAAAGTGGCAATATTTCAACCATGCAGGATTTAAATAAAGTTGGTGATCTTTCAGCCATGCAGATGGAGGTATAGCTTAACCTCGGAAGGCAGAATGGTAGCCTTATGCAATGCAGAAAAATGATGGAGACATGGCTTAGTCTCGGAAAGCAGAATGGTAGCCTTATGCAATGCAGAGAAATGCAGATGGAGACAAATCTTAGTCTCAGAAGGCAGAATGGTAGCCTTATGCAATGCAGAAAAATGTAGATGGAGTGTTTAGTCTCGAAAGGCATAATGGTAGCCTTATGCAATACAGAGAAATACAGATGGAGACAGAGCTTAGTCTCGGAAAGCAGAATGGTAGACTTATGCAATGCAGAGAAATGCAGATGGAGATAGAGCTTAGTCTCGGAAGGTAGAATGATAGCCTTATGCAATGCAGAGAAATGTAGATGGAGACAGAGCTTAGTCTCGGAAGGCAGAATGGTAATGAGATCTCTTAGCTGATAGCTGATTGCTATATTGTGGCTGCTAGGGATGTCGTGCAAATAGATGATGACTCTGAGAGTTGTACTCCTGAAAAGGTATGAGTGTGTAATCGTATCTGATGGTTTTATGTCTTGGGTACCTGCATCCAAAGAAAAATTGTGAGTTTTGTAAAGGGTTAAGGTTAGTCCGTCTTCCCGTGGACTTCGCTTGTCCTGCTCAGCGTTGTTTTCATTGGGACAGCGTCGCTTAAAAAAACAATTTTGATGTAGCCATGCATGATTTTAGTAAAAACGTAATATAAATACATAGTTGAAAATAGTGCTCTTTAGATGAACCGACGACTGTGACACGGTTCAAGACATTGCAACCTCTCTTGCTCTGGAATTTTGAGGGTCCTCCTCAAAATTCTGCCCCAATTTACTGGGCTGGTGCTTCTGACGGCTGTGTGCGATGACTGGTTGAAAATCAACTTCGGAATTTTGAGGGTCTTCCTCAAAATTCTACCCCAGTTTCCAATGGCAGGGGAAATGAAATTTTTATTGAATTGTGACCGAATCCATAGGGCTGCCTACGTATCCACTCTTAAACGGAAATCAGGTCAGACGTAGTTCAAATTACATCATAAAGAAATCATAATGATTACACATAATAACGCTTGACCGCATCTGAATTAATTGGCTTTGGCCAGACTTCTCCATCCATTTCTGCGAGTATGAGGGCTCCTCCCATTAGGTACCAATGAACCATGTACGAGCCTTGCAAGTTAGGAGAGAACTTTCCTTTGGCTTCATCTTGATGCAAAATTTTTTTATTCAACACTAGTTGTCCTGGCGTAAACTGTCTCAGCTTGAGTCTTTTGTTGAAGGCTCTGGACATCCTGTTCTGAGACAATTGACCATGGCAAACTGCCTTCATTCTTTTCCCATCTATAAGGGCTAACTTCTCATAGCGACTCTTTACCTATTCTACATCTTCAAGTTCCGCTTCCTATATAATCCTCAGGGAGGGAATCTCTACCTCGGCCGGGATGACTGCCTCGGTACCATAAACCAACATATAGGGGGTCGCCCCAGTTGATGTGCGGACTGTGGTACGGTAACCCAATAAAGCAAATGATAGCTTTTCGTGCCACTGCTTGTGTTTCTCTATCATTTTCCTCAGTATCTTCTTGATGTTTTTATTGGCTGCTTCTACAGCTCCATTCATTTGAGGTCTGTAGGCTATAGAATTCTTGTTCTTGATCTTGAAGGTTTCATACATCGCTTTCATTAGGACGCTGTTGAGATTGGAACCATTATTAGTAATGATTGACTCTGGGATGCCGAACCGGCAAATGATACGGTCGCGGACAAAGTTTGCCACAACCTTCTTGGTCACTGCCTTATATGATGCTGCTTTAACACATTTGGTGAAACAATCAATCGCC
This sequence comes from Nicotiana glauca, assembly GCA_026770625.1. Lineage (NCBI taxonomy): Eukaryota > Viridiplantae > Streptophyta > Magnoliopsida > Solanales > Solanaceae > Nicotiana > Nicotiana glauca. The sequence continues at coordinate 23,184 of MU784986.1, read as the reverse complement.
ACTAGAATAAACATGTGCCCATTTGATGCAGCAGGCTCGATAGGTCCGATGATATTCATTCCCCAAGCGGCGAATGGCCATGGTGAGCTTGTTGCATTGAGCTTGTTAGGAGGTACCTTTATCAGGTCTGCATGAATCTAGCAGCGATGACACTTTCAAACATACTAGATGCAGTCCGTTTCCATAGTCAACCAAAAATATCCAGCTCAGAGTATTTTCTTGGCTAAGACAAAACCATTCATGTGCGGGCCACAGGTCCCTGCATAAACTTCTTCCAACAACCTGGATGTTTCCTTTGCTTCGACACACCTTAGTAATCCCAAATCAGGAGTCCTCCTATACATGATTCCTCCGTTGTGAAAGAAGTTATTGGATAACTTCTGCAGTGTGGGCTTTTGAGTAGTGTTTGCAGGTTCTGGATATTTTCCTGTTGCCAGATATTTCATAATGTCGTGAAACCATGGTTTTCCGTCCGCTTCTTTCTCGACATGGGCACAGTAAGTTGGTTGATCATGAATTTCACCGGGATGGGATTGATGAAGTTCTTTCTGGATGCTGAATCATGGATGATAGAGTGGCCAATGCATAAGCGAACTCATTCTTGACTCTGGGGACATGCCGGAATTTTGTCTTTGTGAACCTCTTCCTCAACTCATGTACATGATGCAAATACGGGAGTATCTTGGAGTTATTGGTTGCCCATTCTTCTCGGACCTGATGTATGAGCAAGTCTGAATCCCCGATCACTAGTAACTCCTGAACGTTCATATCAATGGTCAGCTTGAGCCCTAAGATGCAGGCTTCGTACTCGGCCATGTTGTTGGTGCACGGGAACCTGAGCTTGGCGGACACCGGATAATACTGACTTGTTTCTGATACTAGAACTGCTCCTATTCCTACTCATTTGAGGTTTGTTGCTCCGTCAAAAAACATCCTCCAACCATCATAGGATTCTACAATATCTCCTCCTATGAAAGATACCTCTTCATCAGGAAAATACGTCTTTAGAGGCTCGTATTCTCCATCCACGGGATTTTCGGCAAGATGATCGGCTAGTGCTTGTCCTTTAATTACCTTCTGAGTCACATAAACAATGTCGAATTCACTCAGCAGGATTTGCCACTTGGCTAGCTTGCCCGTGGGCATGGGCTTCTGGAAGATATATTTCAGCGCATCCATTCTTGATATGAGGTGAGTGGTGTAGGCACAGAAATAATGCCTCAACTTTTGAGCTACCCAAGTCAAAGCACAACAGGTGCATTCTAACATAGAGTATCGGGCCTCGTATAGAGTGAACTTCTTGCTGAGGTAATAGATGGCTTGCTCCTTTCTCCCTGTTTTGTCGTGTTTCCCCAGAACACAACCGAATGCTCCGTCCAATACTTCAAGGTAGAGCAATAGCGGTCTACCCGGTTCAGGAGGAACCAGAACTGGCATCATTGATAGGTATTCCTTGATTCTGTCGAAGGCTTTCTGACAATCATCGGTCCATTTGGTAGCGGCATCCTTCTTCAACATTTTAAAGATGGGCTCACAAATGACAGTGGATTGAGCTATGAACCGGCTGATGTAGTTGAGTCTCCCCAAGAAACTCATGACCTCTTTCTTGTTCTTTGGCGGTGAAAATTCTTGAATAGACTTAACCTTTGATGGATCCAGCTCTATTCCTCAGCGACTTACGATGAACCCAAGCAACTTTCCAGCAGGAACCCCGAATGCGCACTTGGTGGGATTCGGTTTCAGATTGTACCTTCTCAGTCTGTTGAAGAACTTCCTTAGATATCCCATGTGGTCAGTGGCTTTCTTGGATTTGACGATGACATCGTCTACATACACCTCGATCTCTTCGTGTATCATGTCATAGAAAATAGTAGTCATGGCCCTCATGTAGGTAGCCCCAGCATTTTTTAATCCAAACGGCATCATCTTGTAACAATACATCCCCCACGGCATAATGAAAGCCGTTTTCTCCACGTATTCTTCGTCCATCCATATATGATGATACCTAGAAAAACAACCAACGAATGACTGCAACTCGTGCTTGGCGCAGTTGTCAATCAGAATGTGTATGTTTGGCAAGGGGAAGTTGTCTTTTGGACTGGCCCGATTGAGATCCCAGTAGTCGACACAGACTCTGACCTTCCCATCCTTGTTTGGCACCGGCACAATGTTGGCCAACCATGTGGGATACTCCACTACTCTGAGGACCTTGGCTTTGACTTGTTTGGTAACTTCCTCCTTGATTTTCAAACTCATGTCTGGCTTAAACTTCTTGAGCTTCTGCTTTACCGGTGGACACGTCGGATCTGTTGGTGATTTGTGAGCTATAATAGATGTAATGAGACCGGTCATATCATCATATGACCAGGCAAATATGTCCTCATATTCTTTTAAGAACTTCGTGTACTCTTCATTTTCTGACAGTGACAGGTGAACACTGATGCGCGTTTCCTTGACATTTTCTGTATCTCCCAAGTTGATAACCTCGGTCTCGTGCTAGTTAGACTTAGGCCTATTCTCAAAATCCTCAACCTCTTTAACAACCTCTTTTGGTATATCATCTTCTTCGGAGTTTATATCCGTTTGTTGCATTGTCTCGTTGCAAGTCAAAATCGTCGGTTCATCAAGATAAGTAATAGTAATGTTGTGTAAATAAAGTAAATGATAGAGAAAATAATAAGAGCAAGATTTATAAGAAACTGAAATACTTTGACAAATTCCAAAATTGTTTTAAACATCGGAGCTCTTTTCAAAATTTAAATATAATACGGAAAGGAAATCAACTAGTGAAAAGGTAAAAGATAATGCATAGTGCTTTATTCAGCCTTGCTACCTCAAAGCCTTCCGGGCCTTGGTGGTTTTGACAGACCTGTTGTTGAGGCACGCTCCTCGGCTCACAGCTTGTATGGAAGGGCCTTCCTCCCCTTCCTCCTCAAAAATGACATGACAGTCCATATTGTGTTCTTCTAAGAATAGATTCTTCATCGCGGCCAATGTTTCTTCTTCTTCTGACCCATATAAGATGTCTGCCGGCTGGAAAGTCTGCTCCAGGCAAGGTATCGGGTGCTCCAGCGGATAGTAGGGGCCGCACCGTGGTGGCGATAAATTCCTGAATTCTTGCCAAGTATATCCATACCCTAACCCGAAGGTGGTGCCATGCTTCTTCAGTTTGATAGGCTTAGTAATTCCCTTGAGGTTCTTGCCAAGCCCTTTACCAGGTTCATTCCCGCTCCAATTCAGTATACTTTAGATTTTGTTATCCCACCATTTATCCTTGTCCACGGCGTTGACTCACTCAATGTGATGGTAGGTTTCTCTGCCTAGCTTCTTTCTTCCTTCGATTGCTGGGATGGTCTGGCGACTGTATATGGGGTTACTATCATCGCCATGAATAATCACCTCTTGGTGATTCCATTCAAATGTTACTGCCTGGTGCAAGGTTGATGCTACAGCTCCAGCGGCGTGGATCCAAGGTCATCCCAGCAGTAAGTTGTAAGATGCTGGGATGTCTATCACTTGAAAATCAACGTCGAACCAAGTCGGTCCCATTTGCAGGCATAAACTGATCTCCTCAATAGTGGACCTTTGAGAACCATCAAAATCTTTGACGTTGATAGCCCCATCCTTGATCTCATGCAAACTCTTCCCTAACGTTCTGAGAGTCACCAACGGACAAATATTGAGGCTGGACCCTCCATCAATCAAAGTGCTGGTGATGAAATAATCTTCATATTGCACAGTGATGTGCAACGCTTTGTTGTGGATTAACCCTTCTGGGGGCAACTCATCCTCGTGGAAAGTGATCTTAAGACTCTCTAATATCCGCCCAATCATGTTCGCCATCTCTCCTCCAGTTATGCTACTGGGTACATACGCCTCGCTCAGTATCTTCATCAGGGCATTCTTATATGTCTCGGAGCTTTGCAGTAGAGCTAAGATGGAGATCTGCGCTTGTGTTTTATTTAGTTGATCAACAACTGAGTATTCTTTTTCTTGTATCTTTCGCTAGAGATCATTGGGCCCAGTTTCAATAGGACGTGCAGAGGCCTGCTTACTTGATTCAACTAAGTGCTCCGGAGTATAAATTCTGCCGACCCTGGTCATACATTGTGCAGCAATTACTTCTCCAGACCTAGTTTTCCCCTTCCTTCTCGCCTCAGTGGTGTAATCCCAAGGAATGGCCTGTGTATGGAACAGTGTCATGGCTAACATTGCTACAGGAATGGGCACCCTCATTTTGGGAGGTAACACATTAACTTCAAATGGTACAGGTGCCTTTGGAGACCCAAACTCTACCTCAATTAGCTCTACGGTCTTTGCGGATGACGGTGTTTCAAGCTCGAGAGGCACGGACATGTTTACTTCAGCATCCCCAAAGGGCTGGATCTGGACTACAATTAGATTCAGTGTGACTGTTGGTTTCTTGGGCTCGTCACCTTCGGTAATTAATCTAATCGATCCTTTGGGGTCCCAATCATCTTCTACCTCGATCATGTGCACTCCTCCACCCTTATGATCGGCCAGGGAATTGTTGCGAGTATTGGGAGCAGGATCCTTCGCAACGATGATCGTGTTGTCAATTAAATCTTGGATTTTGTCCTTCAGGGATTGGCATTCATCAATGGTATGCCCTTTCATGCCGGAATGGTATACACAGGTTTTGTTTGGGTTGACCCATTGGGAAGGATTTTTCTACAGTTATGGCAGGGATTGGGGTGATGCAACCGACAACTTTGAGCCTTTCATATAGCTAGTTGATTGGCTCGGCGATGGCGGTGTATTGCTTGGGAGGTCTACGGTCAAAGTTAGGATGTGGTCTAGGGAAGGTTTGGCGGGCGGGAGGTGATTGATAGTGAGAAGGTTGAGCATTATAGGCTTGGTAAACGAGTGCGGGTTGGGAATATCTTGGTGAGGTAGGTTGATATGTGGGTGGTGGAATTTGGTAAGAGGGCGTAGGTTCTTGGTGGATAGGTTGATATGTGAGAGGAGGTACCAGGTAAGCTTGGTATTTTACTAGGGACTTGGTTCTCTGTGCAACCATCACGGCACTCACATCCTTTTTCTTGGACGTGCCACCAGATTGTAGGGCTTTGTTGGTAGCATGCAGTGCCTCAAAATTAGTGACCATACCACTTTTAATGCCTTCCTCAATCCTTTCTCCTAGCTTGATGATGTCGGAGAATTTCTGGCCCTCTATCAGCATCAACCTCTCATAATACTGTGGATCCTGAGCTCGGACAAAAAACCAGTTCATCTGTTCTTCTTCCAAGGCCGGCCTAACTTTAGCATCCTCTGACCTCCAATGAGTAGCATACTCGCGGAACGTCTCTGTAGGTTTCTTCTTTATATTCTGGATGTAGAAGACATTTGGCATATTCTCCGTATTGAATCTAAACCTATCCATAAAATCGGATGCCATTCCTACCCAGCTTGTTCACTTCTTGGTATCTTTGCTAATGTACCAATATAGCGCATCACCTTTCAAACTTCTCATGAAGAGCTTCATGCGAATCTTTTTATCTCTTCCGACACCGACCAACTTATCGTAGTATGTTCTCAAATGGACTCTAGGATCCCCAGAGCCATCAAACATCTCGAACTTAGGAGGTTTGTACCCCTTAGGGAGTTCGACATCTGGCTTAATGCAAAGGTCCTCATAATTCAACCCCTCAATACCTTTGTTTCCTTCAACACCCTAGACTTGGCTAGTCAGTTTCTTGAGCTCTGCGACCAGGTTCTTAATGGGAGAGTCTTTGTTATCAGACTCCAGTGTGCTTGAAATAAGTTGAGTGTATTGCGACGTGGTTTCCATGTAGATAGGGGTGTGGTAGGGATGATCATTTAGTGGTTTAGGAATGAGGAGCGGGGTGTTGTTGGAAGTGTGACAGGCGTTACAATTTTTATGGGGAGCGGGTTGTTTCTATGATTTCGGGACGTTCTATGGAGGTATAGGATTTTGAGCATTGGGAAAGTTGACGTTTGAGGTAGCGAGGGAGAATGACAAGCTTTCCAAGTTCTGAACTTGGTCCAGTTCTTCTTGAAATTTCAGTAACTTCTGTTCAAGTTGGGCGGCACTTTCTTTGGACACTTGAACACCCTGAGGAACCTCTACCCTTTCAACCGAGTTCTCCTTCCTGACGTTGCTCAAGTCTTCCATTTTTGCCTTGTTCTTATTTCTGATAGGAGGAGGAGGAGGAAGAGGTGGAGGGCCCTTAGATCTTGTGGAGTGGGATGATGATGCCAGAGTGCACGAACAAACCTTTTTGGGGAGGGGAATAACACAAAATAAAAACAAAAAAGGTAATAAGTTAGTACGGATTATGAGAAAAAATGTTGCAATATTTAAACACATAGTGCAAGAATATAAATTGTGTCCTAAATTGGGTGACTCATTGTGCCCGAGGTAGGCCTGGCGACAAATTGATTTGGAGAACTTATAATGCTAAATGCCTCATTTTATTGACAAAAATAAGATGAATCCCAAAACGAAACTAAGATTGAATAAGTAAAAATGTCACTAATGGCCATTGGCCTTATTAAATTTTAAAGCGAAAAAGATTCCTAACTACTTGGTCCCAGAAGGACCTTCCCCAGACTCGGTATCTTTTGCTCCATCGAACAGCTTCACCAGCTCATGCAGTCCCAACAGCAGATAAGCCCTAGTCAAATGTCCTCCTTCATTTCCCTCAGCGTTTTGGCAATTCTCGATCCTTTGGATGAATTTCCCTTTCAGCTCTACCAAACCTCGCTCCAAATACCATAGTCTCTTGTTGGCGCTGACAGCCATATCTTTCCATTCCTTGATCAACTTCTGGTTTGCTTCTTGAATTTCCTGATGTTCACTCTCGCACTCCTTGATCCTCTTACATAGTTGGTTGTATTTAACCTGGATTTCAGCCCTCTCGTTGATGACCCTGTGACCTCGCATAGACCCGAGTTGTCCTAACCCATTATGATCTTCTTCTAACCAACCTGGATAGTATGGGGTGTAACCGGCATGGTATCTGTCAGGCTCTATGGAATCCTTTTCCAAGATGATTTTACTATTCCACATGTGTTGAGCTTGACATTTGTACGGGTTATCGTCGTCTTGGAAATCGACCCTGAAATGACTCATCTTTTCGACCTTTGGTATGACCTGCTTTCTCCCTGTATGTCTCATGACTCGGAGAGGGACATAGGGATAAGTTCCCCTCAGACCAATAAGTATCAGGAATGGAGTATCCCGAGAGCGGATGATGAACTCTCCAGTGGGAAACTATTCGAACATCCACTGCACCTTTTCTTCTTTCAAATTTTCAAAAAACTCTACCCGCCCTCTAGCGTCTCCCATATGAGCGAACATGTTAGGCATATAGTTCATTCTCTTGGGATGGTGGAAGGCTATATGATCATTCCACGACCTTCGTGGAAGCTATTGACCCCTTTGGAGGTGTTCTATAAGCCAGAGTTGGAGTAATAAATTGCAACCCTCAAAGTGACTGGCCCCTCATTGACAGTTCTCCAATGCTCGGTAGACTTTAGCAACAATCATGGGCACTATGCTGAGAGGCTACTCTCCAATCCCTTCCATTAATGTCTTGGTGACCATGGCTAGTCTGGTATGGATCTAGCCCACCACCAGCCTATCCTGCTAACCCTACTTTCCTCCCAATACCCGCCCATCTCCGGATTAGCTTATTTCGGATTTATCCCCTAATTTTCAACATCATCAGGGAACCACCTCCCAAACAACACAAATCCCAATAATAGTTCCATACCCTCCACCAATTACCCCTGTCTTTGTGGCACCCATACCAGCCCCGCTCCACAGGTCTTCCAGTGAGACTGTGTTCCAAACACAGGATAATCAATACTACCCTCCCGAACCCACTTTCAAAGCAACTGAACCGTACCTTTATCATCCTCAACCTGGTATCTCCGTAGAATCTAAAAAGCAAACCAAGAACTCGGAGCAGGAGGAAACGTTTCAAAAAGTAAAAAGCCTGGAGCAATCTTTTAGGAATATGCAAGGTTTGGGCGGCCAAATCAGTGTGGCGTATAAGGATTTATGTTTGTTCTCAGATGTTTAGCTACCAGCGGGATTCAAGATGCCTAAGTTTGATCTATATGATGGTCATGGTGATCCAGTGGCACATTTGCGAGGATTTTGCAGCAAAATGAGAGGGGAGGGAGCAAAGGATGAGTTACTGATGGCATACTTCAGCCAGAGTTTGAGCGGATCTGCATTAGAATGGTATACGCGGCAGGAACATGGTAGGTGGTACACCTGGGATGATTTGGCATAGATATTAATCGGCCATTTCCAGTACAATCGACAAATCATTCCAGATCGTCTGTCATTGATAAAACTGGAGAAAAAACCCGGAGAGAGTTTCAGGGAATACGGTTTCCGTTGGAGGGAGCAAGTTGCGAGGGTCGACCCTCCGATGAAAGAAGGAGAGATGGTTGATTAATTTTTGCAAGCATTGGAGCCGACTTATTTTGTTCACTTGGTAACGGCAATTGGCAAGTCTTTCAATGAGGTTGTGAAAATGGGCGGCATGATCGAGGAAGGACTTAAGTCCAAAAAGATCATGAGTTACTCAGCGATTAAAGCAACCACTCAAGCTATCTAGAGTGGCACCGGGGGTGTGCTCGGTAAGAAGAATAAAAAAGATGTTGCGACGATCGAGTCGAGAGCTTGGCCCCGAAGCCCGTCATCTTACTATAACCATCCTCCACCTCGCCCTCAAATTTACCCCCACACTCCATATAGCCCACCCCAACACTATTACCCACATCCCGAAGCTCTTTTTTATTTCTACCACGCCCAAGCATACAACCAACCTCCGGTTCACAACTAATGGCGTGCTCCCGCTCCGCAGAATAGAAACGCTCCCAGCTAAAATTTCCGACCTAATCCGGCATTCAGGGGTGACAGGGCACAAAAGAAGAAAACGTTCACTCCATTGGGGGAATCATATGCCAGTTTGTTCCACAGGCTCAAACAACTGAATATTCTAAGGCCAATACCATCTAAACTACCAAATCCACCTCCAAAAAACCTTGATTATTCGGTCAATTGCGAGTATTGTTCGGGTTCCTCGGGGCATGATACCGAGAAGTGTTGGCACTTGAATAGTGCAATACAATAGCTCATCGACACTAACATAATTGAAGTGCAAGCTCCTGAGGTACCTAACATCAACACGAATCCCATGCCAGCCCACCCAGAGGCGAACATGATTGAAATTATGCATAAAAGCGGAGAGCGAAAGAAACCATCACAGACCGTAATAACAATTCGGTCCAGTGGGACAAAGATAATTGAACAACCAACATGGGAAAGGCCAATGCTCGAGTTGATTGAAAAGAGTGTTGGGCCATCTGCGGCAGTAAGCAAGGGGCCTCCAAGCCAGATCACAACAAGATAAGAGAAAGTAAAGGTGATTGTGCCAGTAGTAGTCAGCAGACCCGTCATAACTGTGGAAGGGGCCCGTGTTGATCAAGTCATCATCAAGCCGGTAATCCAATTACCGATAATCAGAGGCAAGGCTGTTCCGTGGAACTACAAACTGGTGGCAGTGATGTATAAAGGAAAGGAGGTCAAGGAGGAAGTCTGTGAGGCCCAAGGGTTAACTCGGTCGGGAAGATATTTTGCTCCCGTAGATTTGAGGAAAACCAAGGATTATTCAGCTTCAGCGAAGAAACCCGTGACCGAAGAGGAAGCAGAAGAGTTTCTAAGAAAGATGAAGATGCAGGACTACTCCATTGTAGAACAGTTAAAGAAGACACCGGCACAGATTTCCTTGCTTTCATTATTGATCCACTCGGACGAACATTGCCGAGCATTAATGAAAATCTTGAACGAGGCACATGTCCCTGACAAAATCATTGTGAATCACTTGGAGAAAATAGCCAACAAAATCTTTGAAGTGAATAGGGTCACTTTCTCTGATGATGAATTGCCCGTAGAGGGCACAGAACACAACAGGGCCCTTTATCTGATTGTAAAATGTGAGAGCTCTGTGGTCACACTGGTATTGGTCGACAACGGGTCGAGAGCAAACATCTGTCCTCTCTCCACTTTGACCAAACTAAAAGTAGAGAACGGGAAGATCCACAAGAACAACATCTGTGTGCGAGTATTCGATGGCGGGGGCAAAGACTTAGTCGGGGATATAGTGTTGGAATTGATGATAGGACCGGTGGAGTTCACAATGGAATTTCAAGTACTAGATATAGTTGTCTCATATAATCTGCTATTGGGTTGACCGTGGATCCACGTCGCTAAAGCATTACTGTCAACTCTTCACCGAATGATCAAGTTTGAATGGGATAGGCAGGAGATAGTGGTGCATGGGGAAGACAAATTGTGCGCACACGGCGACACCATTGTGCCATTTATATAAATGGAAGATGACAAAGGGCCATGGGTCTATCAAGTTCAGACACAACGACAGTCGAGAAAGTGAAAGAGGGGAAGTGTATCCCAAACCCGAAGGTAACAACTGCATCGGTCATGGTAGCATATGAAATGTTAAAGAATGGGTTCATACCAGGGAAAGGTCTAGGATCTGCTTTGCAGGGCATCATTCAACTAGTGTCCCTCCCTGAAAATGCGGGAACTTTTGGTCTGGGATTCCAACCCATGGCCGCAGACATAAGAAGAGCCAAAATTTTGAAACAGAGGGCATGGGTCCTTCCAAAGCTGGTCCCACGTCTCTCCAGGTCATTTGTCAAGGCGGGTACCAGAAAACGGCCAGCGACGATGATTCCCAAGGATAAGATTATCCCTGATAAGGAGTTAATAGAAAGATTTGAGTAGTTGTTCAGCGAGGTGAACATGTTATAACTCGGCGAGGGTCCTAGCCACGTAGAAATATAGTTTGTCGGGACAAAAGTGAAGATTAATAACTGGAAGGCTACTCCTCTCCCTATCCGGAGGGAGCTTTGGTAGTCTGCTTTGATTTTTCTTTAAGTTTGTATGGATTATTTTAGGGTTGTAATCCAAATTTCAGTTTGTTTTTAAGTGTGCAAACCTTGTTATCTTCCATTTTTCAATGAAATGCAATTCCTTCCTGTTTTTCGCTCCTGATAAATTTTATATTTTATTTTCTTCCTTTTCTGTACAGTTCCATTTACGTTAGTTCTAATGATATGATGTGCATAAGGAATCCTCAACCCAGTCTAAGAAATCAATCTGAGATAATAGTTCAAGAGGTTGAGTGGGATTACGAGTCAGAATTTGTCGAAGATAAGGTTCTCGAGGAGATTAGTAAAGAATTGAGTCATTTTGAGGAAAAACCTAAGCCCAATCTGAACGATACCGAAGCCATCAATTTAGGGGACGCGGGTAACATCAGAGAGACTAAAATAAGCATCCATCTTGAATCCAAAACTCGAAAAGAATTAATTGAAACGCTCATGGAATACAAAGATGTGTTTGCATGGTCGTATGACGACATGCCAGGTTTAAGCATTGATCTAGTGGTTCACAAATTGCCTACCGATCTGACATTCCCTCCTGTCAAGCAAAAATTAAGAAAATTCAAAACTGACATGAGTGTGAAGATTAAGGAAGAAATAACCAAGCAGCTGGAGGCGAAGCTTATTCGATTCACTCGATATCCTGAATGGTTGGCCAATGTAGTGCCAGTACCAAAGAAGGATGGCAAGATCAGAGTATGCATTGATTACCGCAATCTGAACAAAGCAAGCCCAAAGGATAAATTCCCATTACCCAATATCCACATCCTGATTGATAATATTGCGAGGTATGAGATTGGATCTTTCGTAGATCACTATGTTGGGTATCATCAGATTCTGATGGATGAAGAAGATGCAGAGAAGACGACATTCATCACGCCGTGGGGGACTTATTGCTATAGAGTAATGCCATTTGGTCTGAAGAAAGCTGGGGAAACATACATGCGAGTAATGACGAATGTATTCCATGATATGATTCACAAAAAGATTGAGGTGTACGTGGATGATGTAATCATCAAGTCAAAGCAGCAGACCGACCACATCGGAGATTTGAGGAGTTCTTTCAGAGGCTTCACAGGTACGACATTAAACTTAACCCTGCCAAGTGTGTATTTGGCATTCCGTCCGGAAAGCTGTTGTGATTTATAGTCAGTCGGCGAGGCATTGAGTTGGATCCGTCAAAGATCAAGGCCATCCAAGAATTGCCGCCTCCGAAAAACAAGATCGAAGTGATGAGTCTTTTCGGAAGGTTGAACTACATCAACAGGTTTATTGCTCAGCTCACATCAAATTGTGAACCTATTTTTAGGTTATTGAAGAAGGTTGTCACGGTCAAATGGACCGAAGAATGTCAAGAGGTGTTTGATAAGATAAAAGGGTATTTATCAAATCCACCTGTGTTGGTCCCACCTGAACCAGGAAGACCTTTGATTCTTTATTTGATGGTTTTGGAAAATTCATTTGGCTGTGTACTGGGGCAGCATGACATCACCAGCAGGAAAGAACAAGCCATCTACTATCTTGGCAAGAAGTTCACGGCCTATGAGGTTAAGTACATTCACCTTGAGAAGACATGTTGTGCCCTAACTTGGATAGCTCAAAAATTGAAACATCATTTGTCATCTTACACTACTTACCTCATTTCTCGCTTGGATCCGTTGAAGTATATCTTTAAAAAGCCTATGCCCACAGGGAGACTTGCAAAATGGCAGATTTTACTCATGGAGTTTGACATTGTGTATGTGATAAGGACTGCAATGAAAGCACAAGTGTTGGCTGATCATTTGGCCGAGAACCTGGTCGATGAAGAATATGAGCCGTTGAAGACTTATTTTCCTGATGAAGAGATGATGCATATTGATGAGCTGGAACTAACTGAAAAACCAAGTTGGAAACTGTACTTTGATTTGGCTACAAACATGAAAGGAGTTGGAATAGGGGTTGTGCTTATTTCTGAAACAGGACATCACTATCCTATTACGGCCCAACTTTGGTTCTATTGTACCAACAACATCGCTGAGTATGAGGCATGCATTTTGGGTTTAAGTTTAGCTGTAGATATGGATGTTTAGGAAGTTTTGGTCTTGGGATACTCGGACCTCCTGGTGCATCAAATTCAAGGAGAATGGGAAACACGGGATTTGAAACTCATACCTTACCGACAATGTTTGCATGATCTTTGCCAGCGGTTTCGATCAGTGGAATTCAGGCATATTCCAAGGGTTCATAATGAGGTTGCCGATGCTTTGGCTACCTTAGCCTCAATGCTACATAATCCGGACAAAGCTTACATTGACCCATTATATATTCAGGTCTGCGATCAGAACGCTTATTGTAATGTGATAGAGGAAGAGCTTGATGGCGAACCATGGTTCCATGACATCAAGGAATACATCAAAATGGGGATATATCTAGTGCAAGCCACGGGGGATCAAAAGAAAACAATCTGGCGATTGGCGTGTGGATTTTTCCTCAGTGGAGGGATTTTGTATAAAAGAACACCAGACCTTGGTTTATTGAGATGCATAGATGCTAAAAAAGCCATGACTGTCATGTCCGAAATACATTCTGGAGTTTGCGGACCACACATGAGCGGATATGTATTGGCGAAGAAGATCCTTCGGGCAGGGTATTGTTGGCTCACCATGGAGTGAGATTGTATTAACTTCGTGCGCAAATGTCACCAATGTCAGATACACGGGGATTTGATTCATTCTCCACCATCGGAATCGCACACAATGTTGGCACCATGGCCCTTCGTTGCTTGGGGCATGGATGTCATTGGGCCCATTGATCCAGCAGTATCCAACAGACACAGGTTCATTCTGGTAGCCATTGATTGTTTTACCAAATGGGTTGAGGCTAAAACTTTCAAGTTTGTAACCAAGAAAGTAGTGGTTGATTTTGTGCATTCAAATATCATCTGCCGATTTGGAATCCCAAAGGTAATCATCATGGATAATGGTGCTAATCTTAACAGCAATTTGATGAAAGAAGTATGTCAGCAGTTTAAGGTTACACATCGCAATTTCACCCCATATCAGCCTAAGGCAAATGGAGCAGTTGATGCAGCCAACAAGAACATAAAGAAAATACTGAGGAAAATGGTATAAAGTTCCAGGCAATGGAATGAGAAGTTACCATTTTCCTTATTGGGTTATCGCACTACTATTCGTATTTCTGTAGGTGCAACTCCTTACTTATTGGTATATGGCACTGAAGCAGTGATCCCGACAGAAGTTGAAATACCCGTCTCTTCGGATTGTCGTCGAGGCTGATATTGATGATGATGAGTGGGTCAAAACCCGTTTGGAGCAGTTGAGTTTAATTGATGAAAAACAATTGCCAGTAGTATGTCATGGCCAATTATATCAAAAGAGGATGGCAAGAGCGTATAACAAGAAGGTGCGTCCCAGGAGGTTTGAAGTGGGGTAGCAAGTGTTGAAACAGATCTTTCCACATCAGGCTGAAGCAAAGGGCAAGTTCGCCCCAAACTGGCAAGGACCGTTCATTGTGACCAGAGTATTGTCCAATGGCACTTTATGTTTGACAGATATTGAAGGAAAATGCATAGATATGGCTATCAATTCCGATGCAGTCAAGAGATATTATGTATGATTCTTTAAATCATTGATTGTTTGTACTTGCCATTATCTCGAAAGTTGAAATGACGAAGGCGATTTGTTCTGCTATCCAAACACTTTACCCTTTGTTCACCCTTTTGAGCCTTATTTATTTTATTTCGTACCCTCTTTGGAATCAATAACCAAGAATAAAGGAAAAGGGAAGAAAGAAAAAAAAATGTAAAGAAAAGGAAAATAGAAAAGAAAAAATAAGTGAAAAGAAAAATTGTAACAACAAGGAATTCGGGTGTACTACGTTTGACCTGATTCCTCTTAAGGATACATAGGCATCTTCACGGCTCGGTCATAGGGAAGCAAAACTCAAAAGGTCCCCCAAACAAGAAACTGGGGAAGAAGTTATGTTTGAAATGAGAAACTTGTTTCCAAAAGTTGTAATTCTAACTCGTTGGATTTGGTTTGATCTTTTTGATACCCTTTTCTTTCCAAACCTATCCAAGAACCCATATTAACATCCAAAGAAAGACCTCCCGATCAGTCTTTGAGAGGGTGCCAAGTAAGCAAGTATAGATAGTGCATATCAGGGGCAATACTCCGGTTTTAAGCAAGAAGAATGAAAAATGAGAGAGTCTTATATAGTGAAAACCCGCAAGGGCACTGTAAGGCGATGTAAGTTGAGAGAAATCTAAAAAGGAGAGAGTCTTTTTAAATCTAAAAAGGAGAGAGTCTTGTTAGTGAAAACCCGCAAGGGCACTGAAAGGCGATGTAAATTGAGAGAAATCAAAAAAATAGAGTTTTGTTGGTGAAAACCCACAAGGGCACTATAAGGCGATGTAAGTTGAGAAAAGTCCAAAAAATGAGAGAGTCTTATTGGTAAAAACCTTCACAGGCACCAAAAGGCGACAAAGAACTGAGAAAGGAATGAACAAGTTAGGGTTGATGGCAGAAATCCGTCGAGGCATCAAGCAGAACAAAGATAGAATTGGATCGTGAGAATTTTGAGGCAAGAGCGAGACAACTGGAAATTGATCGGACTGAATAGACTGGGTTGATTGATCCGAAATGCACAACATGATCATTGGGATCGGTTATCCCATTCAAATAAGTTCTTTTTTTCTTCTCAAACGGCCTTCTAAAGGAAGATTTTTATTATTCTTATCTTTCGAAATCATCGCATTTTTCTAAGGCTCTTACAATAATAAATTGATTCTAATAAATAAAAAGGAATTTCAAAGCTTACTACCACATGGTGCGAGGCGAAGTGTGGCTAGGACAGACCGACGATGATATGATGAGACATGAAAGGTGTCATTGGAAATCCAAATGATGAATGGTCTAAGATTGCGTGAAGGGAATGGGATCAGATAAGAAAGGCTAGAAGCGGAAAGCAACAATTTGGAAGTCTGTGGATAAGGGTTAGTCAGAGGGTCGGAAATTCTCGACCGAGGTCAAGGCAGTCGAACAAAACCAAGTATAGAAAGGAGAGAAGGGAAAAAACCATCCCCGGCAGGAATATCACATCCAATCACCACACTTTAAACTGACTGACCTTTTCTTTGTGTTTGAAACAGGGACAGGAAGTGTTGTTGATAGCGGAGAAAATTTTTTGCGGAAAAAGAGCAACGTACACATAGAGAAGGGAAAATGGATGTGATTCGGGATTCATGTGAGACACAAAGGACGGGAAGAGGTCGGTTCAATGAGCAATGCAACAAACAGAGTACATTGGGTCCAAACGAAGAAACGACATTTTAGGGATACGGATGACAGAGAAAGTGGTTAGTCAATAAACAGGCAAGATCTTCAAGTAAAAATCAGCGGTCATGGGAAATATATGGGGTCGGATAAGCAGACTAGAAATAATAGTTGGGAAGTTTGTAACCAAGGAGTAGTCAGAAGGTCGGAAGTTTTCAACCAAGCTCAAGACAGTCGGACGAAGCAGAGCATGGAAAGGATGGAAGAAAAAACCATCCCCAGCAAGAGTATCACAACCAACCAACACATTTTAAACTAACGAGATTTTCTGTGATTGAAATAGGGGCAGAAAATCTCGGTTGGTTTCGGAGAAATCCACCATAAGGAAAGGCAAGCACCAAATAGAATAGGGAAGACAACTAAAGTTTTAAGAAATAGCAGTTTTGAAGGAAGACAACTCAAGTTTCAAGGGCGAGCAATTCAACTTAAGTTTTAAGGGGAAGCAGTTTTGAAGGAAGACAATTCAAGTATCAAGTAAAAATGGTTCAAAATGCGAGGGAAAACAATGTCAAAGAAGACAGTTCGAGAGTTTTGAAGTCAGGAGCCCGCCTGGAGAACAGAGGTGTAATTTTTAAAGTTTTGAAGTCAGGAGCCCGCCTAGAGAACAGAGGTGTAGTTGTTAAGTTTTTGAAGTCAGGAGCCCGCCTGGAGAACAGAGGTGTAATTTTTAAAGTTTTGAAGTCTGGAGCCCGCCTGGAGAACAGAGGTGTAATTGTTAAAGTTGTAAAGTCAGGAGCCTGCCTGGAGAACATAGTTGTAATTTTTAAAGTAGTGAAATCAGGAACCCGCTTGGAGAACATAGGTGTAATTTTTAAAGTTTTGAAGTCAGGAGAACGCCTGGAGAACAGAGGTGTAATTGTAAAAGTTTTGAAGTCAGGAGCCCGCCTGGAGAACAGAGATGTAATTTTAAAGTTTTGAAGTCAGGAGCCCGCCTGGAGAATAGAGTTGTAATTGTTAAAGTTGTGAAGTCAGGAGCCCACCTAGAGAACAGAGTTGTAATTTTTGAAGTACCGAAGTCAGGAGCCCGCCTGGAAAATAGAGGTGCAATTTTGAAGTTGTGAAGTCAAGAGTCCTCCTGGAGAACAGAGGTGTAAATTTTAAAAGTCTTAAAGTTAGGAGCCCGCCTTGTGAACAGAGGTGTAATTGTTAAGTTGTTGAAGTCAGGAGTCCACCTGGAGAATAGAGATGAAATGGTTAAAGTTTTGAAGTGAGGAGCCCGCCTGGAGAACAGAGGTGTAATTTTTAAAGTTGTGAAGTCAGGAGCCCGCCTGGAGAACAAAGGTGTAATTGTTAAAGTTGTGAAGTCAAGAACCCGTCTGGAGAGCGGAGGAATACAATTCAAGTCAAGAAATCGAAGTATGGCAGCAACAAAGGAATTGCTACAAAAGAATACAAGACAATGAGGCAGCAAGAAACACAAGAGCAAGTTTGAAGGTCTAGATAGGATTTTGTAAGTCATAGAATATAGTTTAGTCTAACTTCTTATTTTCTTTTAGCATGATGTAATAAGGAGGTCAGTAAGCAATAGCAGCAGCAGCATCAGTAACAGTAAATCACAGCTTCATGGTAGTCCCAGCTACCAAAACTTCCCGAACTACATTGAACTGATTCCTTTTTAGCCAAGGATATGTAGGAGACCTTTGAAGAAAAGGTTCGGTCAAATCTTTCAAAAAATGCTTCACCCGGAGTATTCAAATGGGCAAAAATCGCTCGAATCCGCTCACTTTGTCTTTGCACGAAAACTCTTCATGTTCACGAGCAAAGAGGGGCAGCTGCGAGCACGTGATTTTTGCCTCACATGAATTACTCTCACAAAATCAAAACAAAAATGTTTGTTTTATTGTGTGCAAATTTTGTGATTGTCACACCTCCTTTCGGCGCGCCCCCACCCCGAGGGGCAAAAGCGGGCGAACGGGGAGTTTTTCCAATTAAAGTGACAATATTCGAACGGGATTATTTTGTTTATTTCAGAGTCGCCACTTGGAATAAATTAAAGGTGTCCCAAGTCACCGATTTATTTAAATCCCGAATCGAGGAA
>MU784984.1:0-24991 GCA_026770625.1 Nicotiana glauca | reverse complement strand
TTTTTTCCACTTCCAATTGTCTAAGTATGGGTCTTACCTATTTAAGTTTTCCTGGATTTCATAAAACAGTCAGTGTCCTGCTGTACAGCAGGTTCCACTGCTATTTACATGTGTATTTCCAGCTTTTAACATTAAACTAAACTTTTTCTGACTCCCCATTACTTAGTGTCTAAAACTTAATTATCCTTCGTTTTAATGCCAATGTATTATATTTTGTATTTTTCTTAATTTAAACAAACAAACACGCACAGACCAAATACCAACCATAAAAGAAAAATAACACAGAATCCACAAAAATCACACACAACCCAAAACTATTTTATTTTGAATTTTTGGGAGTAATTCTCATGTAGGGCAAAAATCACGTGCTTACAGTGCGTAGGAACGAGTTTCTATAACCAGGTGAGATTAAGGTCGTGTGATGATGTGAAAATCGGACCTTTTTGAAATTGTTCGGAGTGTGAGAAATTTGGTCTTAAAGTTTACAAATATGGGTAAGAGAAATAGACCCAATTGAAATGATATTGTCGAACTTATTTCAAATGTGGTAATGTGGGATCAACCACGAGTATATGTGTAAAAGTAAAACCATCAATTTGGCAACCTCAGAATAATTCTTAGTACGTTCGAGGACGAACGTTTGTTTAAGAGGTGGAGAATGTAACGACCCAACCTGTCGTTTTAAGAATTTGTGTCTTGTTCAATGGCTTAAGACATCGAGAAGCTTGGTAATATGCATTATGACCAGCATGTGTGTTCGAGTTTGGTTTTCGTAAGATTCAAAGTAAAAAATTTTTTAAAAGGAAAACAATCTCATTTTGAAGCTCAAATAGACAGAGTTAACCGGAGAGTTGACTTTTGAGAAAATAACCTCGGAATTGATTTTTAATGATGTCAATATCTTCTTAAGGTGATTTCAGACTTAGACGTGTGTCCGAATTTGGATTTAGAAGTCTGTAGGACAATTCGGCGCATTTTGGCGAAATAAGAAAGTTGACGTGTTCTAATTATACTATTATATGTGGGGAAGAGGACTATTAAAATGATGGATATCAATTGGATATGATAATAAATGAACGAGACATATTATAAGAGATATGGGTTCTAAGGAAAGTCTTATGTCTAAGCCGAGTTGGAAAATTTACATAATTAAACTAAACTTTCAAGAGAATGCACATAAGACCCTACTTTGAACAAGAATATATAAATATGTATAAGGTTGTAGGTGATGGATAACCTATCAAATTAAAGGTCTTCGAGTCTAGTTTCCAACTCTTCAAACCATTCATCATTTGGATATTCCTACGCAAAGTTATGATCAAATTACCAAAGGCTGGAAAATGCAATCCTATGTCAAATCTGCGACCGCAAAACCTGTCGCATTTCTGACTTTGCGGTAGCATTTCTGTTGCAAACTGGGCCAGTGTAGCCCAGTTTTGGGCGCCGATTTTGCGGTGCATTATGCGGCCAACATTCACGTTTTGCGGTCCATTCTGCTATAGCATACCCGACATCAGAGGGTTAATTTTTTAATTTTTATAACCCGACCCCATTTTAATATATAGCCTTTGGGGCTTCATTTGGGGTCCTTTTTCTACTGATTTTAGAAAGAGGTGAGAGAATTTCTAGAGAGAGAAGGAGGAACCTAACATTTAAATCATCCAATCTTGCATCAATCTTCAAGAATCAAAGAATCCAATCACAAGTTCTTCATCTAAGAGGTAAGATTCAATACCCTAGGTTTTAATTTCGAGTTTGGGGTATAAGATGGGGTATTGAGGTATGATTCTTGGGTGTAATACTATTATGTATACATTCATTTAAAAAGTAGTCTTGTGGAAAGATTGTTGAACATAAATAAGTAAAGATTGGATTGGGGAATGAAGGAAACCTTGTAAAAGAGATTTGAAATCAAGATGCTCAACTAGTATTTGATGAAATGCCTAAATGAGGTAAACCCACGAATATCCTCCTAATTATGGTTCCCTTTTGTATGATTCTAAATAGATTGAAGTTGCTAGAATTTCCGAAATATTGTAGTAAGGTAAGAAAAAGCTCAAGAAAGATTGGAGTCATTCAGAGGTCGTTTCGCGCAAGAATGCTATTTCGGAATATCGGACTAACTCCGTTAAGGTAAGTGTTTGGTCTAACCTTAGCTTGAGGGATTATGAGTTGTGTCATAATTGTTATGTGTTATTTGTCGAGTACGACGTATAGGCATGATGATGAGTATCTATACGTTGGTGTTAAGCATGCCCGTGAGTCTTATAATTTGATTAATGTGACTCCTATTTGACTTCACTGAAGAGTTTTGCCTCTCCTATTGTTATGTTATATTTTCATAACTACTTGGCTCGTGTTGATTTCCTTATTATTGAATTGTATATTGTGGAATCGTTGCTATGTATTAGTTTTCCCGTTGTTGAACTATTTCCTTTATCCCAGGATTTCTTTTCTGTGGTTATTCCTTTGAGCTGGTTCTACCATTTTTTTGTGATTTACAGACCCTGAGTTGCTTTACTCGTCTTACCTCGTATTATTGTCATTTGTTGTTGTTATATGTATTTCGGTGGTATCCAATCCATCTATTGTGATGTAACTATTGATTCTGTTGACTGCATTGTGTATTTACTTTGGGACTACGGGTTAGAATTCCGGAAAATCCCCATGCACATATATTGATTTGGACTTATAATGAGGATACCAAGAGATCCCTAGTATATAATGAGGATACCAAGAGATCCCCGGGATACCAAGAGATCCCTAGTATGTAATGAGGATAACAAGAGATCCTCGGGATACCAAGAGATCCCTGGTACAGATTGAGGATACCGAGAGATCCTCGGGATACTGAGAGATCCCTGATTATTATCCTAGTGATTGTTTTAGCCTATGTTTTGGTTATTGCATTCCTTACTTTCTCATGGTTTAGATTCCTTTACGGATGTGATCCTTTGTGTGGGGGAATCCATAGTGTTGACAATACCTCGCCCTACTTGTTTTATATATATTCAATACTTCAAATTTCAACAATTGTTATATTTTTAACTAAATTGATTTCTTAGCTAAATTTTCCTTAAACCATTTGAGGTTGTACTTTACTTAAAAGGGAATTCCTTCTATGTTTTAATTTATTGATTTCTAGTATTAAAGGTAATAATTCATTTGATATTGTACTTTGATTGAAAAGAGTATTTTCTTTATCAAATGATTTCTAAAAATAACTTCATCTTTTCTGGTTGATTTCCTAATTGGGTTGGGACCTGTACTCTACCTATGTTAAGTGAATGGGGCTCCTTGAACATTCTTAATTGTATCGGGTTATAGAACGTATGAACTGAGTAATTTGAGAATATTGTTGTGCAAAAGGAGACAGAAATATGTGGGCACGAGGTGCCGTGAAAAATATGAAAGTGGGCTGAGACCTATATTATTTATGATTATGAAATGAGGCATCACAAGGTGACCTCTACTCTAAAGAATTATATTCGAAAGGTGATTACTTGGAAGATACTTATTTGAAGGAAATATATTCAAAATATATTTATTGAAAAACATATTATCTTAGAGATTATTACTTGAAGGATTTATAGGCGAGAGATTTATATTTGAAGGACTAGATTAATTGATTGCACTTGTATTCATTATTTGTTGAGAAGCATTTACAGTGTTCTTGTTGCCTGCTATTTATATCACTGGTTGACCATTGTTGCCATCATTTTTATCTGCTCATATTATTTTGTACGCTATATTGCACATGTTTATTTGGTAGTCTGGTCCTAGCCTCGTCACTACTTCGCCGAGGTTAGGCTAGGCACTTACCAGCCCATGGGGTCGGTTGTGCTGATACTACACTTCTGTACATTTTTTTGTGTACAGATCCAGGTATTAGATTGATAGTATTTGTTCGTCGTGGTGGAGACTCAAGGTAAAACTGTAGCAACATTCCTCGGAGTCACCTTTTGTATAACTACTCTTAGAAAAGCTTATGACTTGTACTACCAGGTTTTGGGAAGATGTTCATTGTATAAGAATTATATTTCAGAAGAATTTTAGATGTTATTGTGGGTCGTGACACTAAGGGAGTTTCTGCATGGGATTGGTTCAGATCGGATGCAAAGATCATTGCATCTGAGGATATTAGCATGTCTTTGAATGACACTTTGTTCTCCACGCCACATTTTATGGATTTTGTTTGTTCAGGATCGGGTGAATTTGGTGGTATTGTGTTTGAGGGTTCGCTAGAGTCAATTTCGATAGTAACTTCATGATATCACTTGATTTTAATGGAATATCTACTGTTCCTCGATTCTAATTTTTGTGACGATATTTGGCTGAGTTTAAGAATATAAATATTTATGAAGCTATAATTATTTTATTAAATATATAATAAGAAGTTCAAAATTATATTAGTATTAAAAAAATTATAAAATTCTTTTTATACAGGCTAAGGGAAAAACTTATAACTTATAAATTGCAATAAAAAAGGAAAATTTAAATATTCTATGGAATGAAAGGTAAAAGAATGTAAAATTTTAATTTAATTGAGTTATTCTCCCATTGGAATAACTTGTTTTTCTTAAGATACTTAATAACAAATAAAGATTCACTCTATATTTAAATGATACTGAATTAGATTACGTCCTGCTTATTTTATTCCCCTCTTATTATATGGTAAAATCCTATTCGTTTAATTAAGTATGAAACAAATAAGGTATGAAATTCAGCAAATTAAGACAAATTGAGTTTCCTTTTGCACTAGAACATGATTACAACGATATATTAATAATTAATTAATTATCTTTACATGAATTCCGATACGAATATAGTCCCTCATTTATTCAACATAGTTTTTTGTAACACTTTTCTAATTATAGATGTATTTGACATATCAATTTTGAAAGTATATCTATTTGGCGTACTTTATTAGCTTTCCCAGCAACATATGATTATCAATAAAGACTATAATGTACCAAATCAATAAAGATAAGAAGTATTTCCTAATCATTATAACTTCGGAAAAGGGGTTCAAAATACCTCTAAACTATTGAAAATGTTTAAAAATATCATTCATTCACCGATTAGGCTAAAAATATCCCTCCATCCATTTTTTTGGTTCACTTATGTCCTTTGACCGTTAGGTCAATGCTAAATTAAAAATAATTATTATTCTTTTTGTAAACTTAAAAATAAATTATTTTGCAAAATATTTTTATTTTTTAAAACTAATACATCAATAGTCCACTAATTTAGTAAAGTCTTCTTTTTCTTTTTCAGTGTTTACAAAAATAATTCAGTTTTTAAAATAAAAAAAATAGCATTTCGTTTTTCAGTTTTTTTAAAAGAAAAAATATATTTTCTTAAAATGAAAAAAAAATTTCAAAAACGAAAATAATTTGTTGAAATATTTTTTTCAGCTTTTAAAAAACGAAAATATTTTATTAAAAATATTTTATTTTCTGTTTTTACAATTTTTTTTAGTTTTTACATAAAAATGCTTTAAAAAAACTGAAAAAAAATATTTTTTTTGTAAAAACTGAAGAAAAAAAAACTTTACTAAATTAGTGGACTATTGTGGTGCATTTGTTTAAAAAAATAAAAATATTTTGCAAAATATTTTTTTTTAAGTTTTACAAAAAGAATAATATTTATTTTTAATTTAGCATTGACCTAACGGTCAAAGTACATGAGTGAACAAAAAAGTGAATGGAGGAATATTTTTAGCCCAATAGGTGGATGAAGGATATTTTTAAACCCTTTGCAATAGTTTAGGGACATTTTAAACCATTTTCCCTCATAACTTTGTTCACTGCATTTATGCATTGTCATAAAATTTCTTTTTTACTTCCTACCTCCTAGGAATCAATACCTATTCTCTCCTTTCCCCTTTTGATTACTCGAAAACTTATTACTCGTCTCATATTAATAGTCATGGTTACTAATTGTCATTTTAGAAGTTCAAGACAATTTTTTTTTTAATCCTTAATAATAATCATTCTTAAAGATAGAGATAAGACATAAATAGAATAAATATTAAATGAAGAGAGATTATATCTTAGACATAAACAAAGGTAGAATAGTTTAAACTCATTCCTAATTAATATTTCTTAAGGGGCGTTAAAAGAGAAACACACACATTAACTCCTGACTCAACTCCTTCCCCCTCCCTCAAAAGGCTACCTCTTGCAACCCCCAACCCCAAAAATTCTGATTATACACTACTCTTATTTAATTATGACCAGCTACATGGCTCCTAAAGGTCATGATCGGATAACTTTAATTTTTAGTAGCTTAACTTTGCATATATTTGATTTACCCATCTACAATCCTCCAGCTTTATAATCCTTCTTAATCACCTCATAACAATATAGTACCTCTGTATCTCTTTGTAGTGTGTGTGTGTGTGAGAGAGAGAGAGAGCAAAGGAGCAAAATGACTACTTCCAATCCGTAAAGTGCATCTTTAGGTTTTGCATACAATGAGTTCAAAAGGTGCACCTCTTTTCTGGTTTCATCACTCCTTAATAGTATCATAGTAACTGTCTAACTGAGAATTTCCAACGTCAGATAATCTTTTCAAGTGAAGAATATATACAAATCTTGTATCTAGCAGCTTCGACCACAAAGAAATGCAATAAGTACCTAGATCCACCCCGTTAAACCATATTTCTCAGCAACGTTGTACATTACTAGCTTGTCCCAAGCATGACCAAATAGGCGCTCTCCTCCAATGGAGAAGGTAAGAGCCCAAGTTGAGAGAAGAACAGCAAACACCGCAAAACCAATTGCTGACCTGACAACATCTACAAATCATAGATTTCAAAACCTCAATGTTAGAAAAAGTGCTTGCAGCCCAAGTTAAAACAATTAACTCATAACAGTCAACACCATGAAACCAATTGCTGACGTAACATCTATAAGTCAAACATTCTAACCTCAGCGATTGAGAATTGTAATACGCACAGTAGACAAGAGTGGAGATGGCTATACAAAAGAGTTATCGAAGTTCCTCAAGCACGTGATATAAGCCTAGACATATATATTTTTCTAACAATTGCATGACTTGTAAGAAAGTCCTAGATCATTATTAACTGTTAAAATTAGGACTTATACTGGAATTTCTGATTAAAAAATGCTCATCTGCCCAGCACCTGCCACTTAAGGTGAGCTTTGAAAACTGTGAGTGAGTGAGTGTGTGTGTGCGCGTGAGAGAGAGAGAGAGAGAGAGAGAGAGAGATAAGCCTAGACATATATATTTTTCTAACAATTGCATGACTTGTAAGAAAGTCCTAGATCATTATTAACTGTTAAAATTAGGACTTATACTGGAATTTCTGATTAAAAAATGCTCATCTGCCCAGCACCTGCCACTTAAGGTGAGCTTTGAAAACTGTGAGTGAGTGAGTGTGTGTGTGCGCGTGAGAGAGAGAGAGAGATCGAAAATGAGACGAGAAAGGTTTTTTTTTTTTAAATTCTGAGTGAACAACGAAAAAGGTCATAGTATTTGGACAAGAAGACCACCAAAACCAACTGAAACATAGGAGTTATCACAGCAAGTGCTGGAGATCCCTAGCAGAAGCATCCAAACCTCAACAGTCAATTCCACTTGCACTGGCCCTCCACTATGAATAGGGAGTTGCCAAAAAAATCCCTTTTAAGGTTAATCCTTGATAGCGGCTAATTGCAACAACTGACAGCCATAAGGATCTCTTCTAAGTTGTTAAAGCACTGCATCTGAATTATATAGAGCATTGCTTTTGCACATAGGATGCTGGAACGTCCATTTACATTTATATGCATAAGCATATAGCTTGATTGATGAAGTGATATTTCTAGTGTTCAATGACAGGCCTAGAATCATGATTATATGGGCTCAGGGACATCTAAAGGTCATATCCAGTCAAGATAGGTGGTTAGCAAACATGGTGCTTCTTTTTCAGAGTTTTAGGATTTATTAGGATTTTCTTACGTTTTTATTAAGTTTCCAAGTACTGTTAAAGAAAATTACTGTAGTCAAAATGCAAGGGTAACTACACATTACCTAAGTTGCTCGAACTCGAGTGGGGTTGTCCGATACGGGTGCGGATCTAGAGGTCGGATCCTTCATAATATAAATTTTAAGATTCGTGGGTGCTGATACGGGTGTAAGGATTCGTCTAAAAATTCAAATATCTAAAAATAGAGTTATAAAGTTATAGACATTATGTGGAAAACTTGAAAGGTATTCTAAGAAGGAAAAAAATATTGATCAAGAGGAGAATCTGAGAAGGAGATAAAAGGAAAAGGAATGACATAAAAATTTCTATTCTTTTTCTTCAATTTCACCCTAACTTTTGTTTTGATTTCAAAAATCATTGTATCTGTCCCGAAGTTCTCCGTTGATTTTGGTCAAAGTGCCCAAATCGATTGACCATTCCGGTACGGATACCACACCCAGGTCGTGTCGACACGGGTGCGGCACTTAAAGTGAAGAGTCCGAGCAACTTAGCACATTACTGTCAAATTGGCCGTTTTTCATCCAAAAATTAGCACCTTTATATAAATTCCTAGATATCAGCTATGGAGATATTAATTGCATTCAACACCTATACAATCTATCATCCATCTAAAGTCAAAGAAAGGCTACTAGATGCTTTTTAAACCAAGGGGAGTTAATAGTTGTTAAATACAAATTTGCACAATAAAAGATCTTGAGTTACAAAACGGACATGACACACTTCTGGGAAAACAATTAGACTTTAAACTTTCGAGTATTCTGTCACCACAGTCCATTCCTTATTTGCATTTGCATTGGAGATAGGTTGTTGACATGGCATATCCACCACTTCTAATGGTGGAAGAATCAAAAAGAATAATCCTATCCACCTCCCATACAGTTAACTCTTAGGAACAAAAGAAGCACTAAAAACTAGGACAGACAACAAGGTAACTGTCATCTTCTTTTCCTTTGGGTAAGAGTGGCCCTGAGCCAGCTTGCAAAAGTAACTGTCATCTCTTACCATCTCAATCCTCTAAACTACATGAATTTTAAACACCTACGGGTCGTTTGGTTGGTCTTCTAAAAGAGTTAATCCATGTATAACCATGTATAAAATCCAGTATAATCCATATAAAATCTTGCACAACTTATACAATGTTTGGTAAGATTTTACTCTTCCTTATACATAATACTAGCATGAAATATTGAGGGAATCTATGTATAATCTTATGCGGGGTAGACTGTGGAATAAGAATGCGTGTATTAATAATACATTGATTAAACTAATAAATGAAAAAATTACCCCCAATGCAGGAATGTGAATTGCAGCTTGCCATTCTTTCACTTGTTTGGTTTATGAGAATTTCAGAAACAAAATTGGATATAGGAGGATCTTTTATTTTCCCTTCCTTTATCTTTGTTTCTGCATTTTCCCGGCAAGGGGTTAAGGAATGAGAATTTGACAGGTAATTCAAAGTGTTGTCAGATGAATCTCATAGGACAGACATTTGATATTGAAATTCATGGAAGCCAGTCAAGGGCTTCAATGGGATTCTTGATGCCTGGTGGAACACTCACCATAATGTGTATTAATTTTTTTAGGAAATAAATCAAACATTCAAAAATAATTAATCCTTGTATAGTAATCCCTGCATAACTAATACCTTCATAATTGATCCCTGCATAACTAATACCCGCATAATTAATCCCTGTTAAACTAATAACTGCATAACTAATCTCTGTATAATTAATACCCGCATAACTAATCCATGCATAACTTATCTTCGAACCAAACCACCCCTTAGGGGTCATTTGGTATGAGGTATAAGAGGCATAAGGATGGTATAAAAATTTAATACCACCTTAATACTTTGTTTGGTTAGTAAACCAGGTATAAATTATTCTGGTGTTAATTTTAATACTGGGATAACTTATACCTTATAAAAGGTGGGGTAATTAACACTGGTATAACTTATACCTTCTTCTTAGAAATTATGCAATTGTCATTCTTAACACAACATACCAAACAATGAATAAACAACAATCACAGCATAACTAATCCCAGCATAACTTATCCCAATATAACTTATACCGGCATAACTTACACCGGTATAAATCATATTCCAACCAAACGACCCCTTAGGAATCTCAATGTTGTTCTCAATAGTGTATGCCAAGCAACCAACATTTAAAGAACTGCAAATAAGGCTCTCATGTGTCGCATAAAATAAATGCATCCCCTTTAGAAAATATTAATGATAATCACATAACTCTTTGAGGTACAACAAGCTGCTTTCCCCATGTATCCCACATACATAAAACCGTCTGTCAACTTATCACACACTTAATCCCAGAAATATTTGTTTTGGTAAGTGTAATTTTTGTTCATAATACCAGCATAAAGGAATGCTGGGGAAGTTACAACCCGAATGATGCATTCATTACAACTTGTGTAATGAGCTAATAAAGTCACTTAACCCCTAAAAAAATTATTTCTTAACCGCAATTCAATCCAAACTTTCTCAAACATGCTATATTTAACCAATCTATTTCATATTTCTCATAAAAGGAATTATACTTTTTAAAAATGCTTCGCATACACTGATAAGTTAAGCACCAGTTAACAATGTTTTGTTTCTCAAGCGTGTGCTCTGAGAGCTGCCTAAACATCTTAGGGACCGATATGGTACAACTTATAACATCTGGAAAATTCTTCTTGATCCAACTTAATATAATTCGTTTACATCGAAAACATGACAATCTTAGGAGAATATTGGGGTATATAACATCTGGAAAATGTTCCATCATCCAACTAAACATAGTGCAGATACAGCTTTAAAAGTCTCTACATTTTAAACAAAGAAGTGAACTCTAAAACATGAATGGCATTTGGTTTGTGTTTCTTGAATATCAAGTGCTTAATGGTCATCACTCTTAACATTGACTTCATCGCCAAAGAAATTGATTTTAAGTTTCTAGAGCTTAACCAACTGTTACTCTTAACTCCTTTTCAGCAACCCCACCCCCTGCCCGCGAACCTCATAGTTTGTCAACTTCTCACCCTGTTCAACAAGCTTCCTAAATCTATTGAGCTGTAGGCGTTTAACTCAAATTTGGACCATCTAAGCATCTATTGCCTCAATAATGCATTTCAACAAGTACCATATCAACACAACGCTATCACATATCCACCACACCAGACTATTGGACAACTAGCCAAACTGTTTCTCAATAGAAATTAACATTCATCAGTTCATTTTCTCAGATAATACTAATCTGAGAACAAAGTGAAAGATTCGATTAAACTTGCAATTCAAGACAAAAAAAATAGAAGCAGGAATTAACAGAACATGAAAAGATTCAAATTGTGATCCGGACGGGGTAAGATTTGTCTTCATTATCTCAGCAGTGATCCACACAACTATCAGTTCAAGCTTAGCAAGCGCAAAACAAAACAAAAAACAGGATGTGTTTCCTTTCAGTAACTTAATGCTGAAGCTGGCCAAATTAGTCCCTTTCCCTCCAAAAGCAAATAGTACACACAGCTCATAAGAACCTAGCTCATCCGAACCCAATACTTCAATGCGGAGCATAGACAAAAACGCGTCAAAATTTCAACGAATATTATATTTGAACACATAATCTTATTACTAGTCATCAAGTTTAAGTCATGGATTTGCCTATGAGTACACACTCATCAAAATAGTGTAAGCAAATAAGTTCTCTTTCTGTCCCAATTAATTTCGCACATTTTTATTGCAAAGTCAAACAATGTTTCTCTAACTACATTGTTTCAAACATTTTTCAAATTCTTTTTACCTATGATTTTTTATCTACAGAACTTTTTAAGTATTTTTGGAATATGTAAATTTTGCTTGAACAACACCTAAGAAATCATGTCCCATTTCACAAAATTAGATGTGTTGGCCCTTATACTCGTAAGCCCTTTCATTCTTTTCGGAACTGAGCAAGTACAATTCACGAAGTAAAGCAGCTAGAAAAAGCATGGACGGACAGTGTAAAAACATTTATAGAATGGAGATCACTTTAAATGGGAATGGCAGGCAACTATATTCACAAATGTTGATTGATAACCTAGAACAAATGACATCCATTAAAACAAGTTAAATCACAGTGTAAAAAATCCATTACTGTCAATATATATAACCTAACTCCTAAAAAAAAAAATTACGCAGTGTCTCTCAATCACATAGAGTTCATAGTCGATAAATCAATTGGGACTTACACTGACGGAGCTCGGGTTGATAATGGGAGTTGGGCCGACGAAGGACAGGCCAAAAGTAGAAGCAATTGACAGCCCAAAGCCAAGGGAGGAGTAAAAACCCGAAATTGTAGAATCTACGCGCATAATCGACGGAGTCTTGCTCTGTTAAACCCAGTGGTCCGTCGACCGTCGGCCAGTCAACTCTTAGCGGATTGCGGTGGCTGGCGACGGATGCGTTCATACTGATTGCGGCAGCGGGGGCGGTGGAGATGATGTTATGAGTAGGATTAGAGGGAGCCGCCTCCATTTTCTGATCGGAAAAGTTGAACTCCGATCTTTAACCGTTGGAAATGATTTTGTGTGATGGAATGATTTTGCGTAAATGTTCGATAAGTTTTAGGATCAATAAAATAAAAAATTAAATTTAAAAAAAAAAAATAATAAATAAACAATTAGGTGGGCGTTTGAGATAAGAATTTGTAAATTTTCAAAAAAAAAGTGAAATTTTTTTAAAGTAAAAATAATATTTGAAAATTAGAGTTACATTTGGGCATGAATATAATTTTGAATTATTTTTAAAATTTTGGGAGTGATATTATTGAAAATTTTGAAAAATAATTTTTTGAAGTTTTTGAACTTTTTGAAAAATTTCAAACATTCATTTTCAAAAGAAAATTTGAAATTATGGCCAAATATTCTTACGTCCAAACGGGTCAGTGAAAAATCATCGTCAATTATAACTAAGGATAAAGGTGAATTGTTAACTTTTCTTTTTTCCACCATGAATCGTTTACTTGCAAAGAATGATAAGACTGCTAGTGTAGACAGTGTAGTATAAGAGTTGACTACACATCTGTATAATTTTATTTTATTTTGCATAATAAGCTTATATAAATTTATTAAGTAAAATTTTAGAGACATTCTCTTAAATTTGGCTTTAAAATACTGACCTCTCTCATTAGGATATTAGGCTTAACTTTTTTATTCTAATTTCTTTATAGTATTTATTCTTAATCTATATATTATTAATATTAAAAAATCATAGTTTTACAAATTCGCTTTAAAATATAAATTTTTATTTTAATTAATTCTATAAGCAAGGAGGTTGAGAGCTAAAGCTTAAATCTATAGGAATTGATTAAACAATTTCTCTAGAAAAAGAAAAGATTAATACCTTCTCCATCATACTTACATATATAGAAGAAAAAATAATAATGGCATGGTTTGGTTTGGGTAAATTTTTTCCACAAAAAAAAATAAAAAAAAAATCAAAGTAAGTTGATTTTTTAAATATTGATATCAAATCAAATCAATTAAGTACTCATATCCACCGGTGTTTTAAAAGGCATTTTCGGGGCGAGCCTTGGGACGAAGCAATCAAAAATGTCTGAGGCGATGATGTGGGACAAAAGTCTCAAGAGGCGTACACCTAGCAATTCGGGGCATATGCCCGGGCATTTGAGGCGCGTTTTTATAGTGAGGGGTAAGCTCCAGAAACTTTTTCAAATTAAAACAAAATTTGTTGAATAAGTCTTTCATATAATACCCAAATTCTCAAATGTCGGCTTGTAATTGCTCAAAAAATTTAAAAAGGAACTAAAATATTAAATATAAAGTCAAGACCTTTTTTATTGATTGAAGCTCTAATTTATGGTGTTTCCCAACTCTTTATCTTGTTCGCTACTATCTCCTAAAAGCAACGAATAGTTAAATTCTTTTTACAAATACAAATAGAACTCCATTCTCCTTCATTGCAGCAGGTTCAAAGTTCAAAGTTTAAATTGCAGGTTAGTCATCCCTTTTGTTTCTCCATGTATAAAACCTTTTCGACTCAAGTTATTTGTATTTGTAAGTAGCGTATAATGGATTATTTTGACTAGTTTTTTGTGGGGATGGAGCATATATATATATATATATATATATATATATATATATATATATATATATATATATATATATATATAGTTTTCTTTAAATTTTATGTAATTTTACCTACTTATCAATATTTATTGTAATTATATTATTTTATAAAATATTAAAAAATTAAATACCATGGGGCTTATACCTCGTGCCTCAGGGGTTACGCCTCGCTAAGCCATATTTAAAACGACTCGCCTTATGCCCGCGCCTTTTAAAATATCCACTATTAACTTCCATTTAACTTAAGTATTACCAATTAAGTACTCCTATCCATTATCAGATACGGCACATCAAAAATCGACTTTAAGAAAATTAGGACCTTGATGTTGGGCATATTTTTATATATTTTGATATTATTTAGTCTATATTTTATTCTCTTTTTAATTGTATATGCCCAACTTAGCTTGAGTATTGAGCTTTAGACTTGCTTGGGTGTTAGTTGATAATGTATGTGTATTGGATAGTGAAGATAAAATTTTGGAGCAAAAGAATGAATTTCCAATTAGAGATTTTGGAGAGAGTTGGGGAATATTGCTTATAGGCTTGCATTGTCTCCTAGCCTAGTAGGGGTATATCCGGTATTTTATGTTTTCATGCTTTGAAAGTAGCATGAAGACACGTCACATGTTATAGACTTCAGCATGGTCCAGCTTTATGAGAATTTGACCTATGGAGAGGTCAGGCAATTGAGGAGTCTATGTGAGAGTCCGAGTCTGATATGCAGAGTAGATTCTCACACCTTTTTATCAGTCTACGTACTTTTTTATGCCCGTCCGAGAACGAATGTAGTTTGACCAAGTGAGCTGGGGGTTAACTTTTGTTGACTTTTTCAATTGAGTTAAAGATTGAACCCTTTTTACTCGTATGAGTTCGTAAAGCTTGTTTTGAATTTGAACTATATTTGGCTAATTTAATTAGTTTGGAGGATTATTCTATAGGAAAAGCCATGATTGATCATTCATTTGGTTGCGGAAAGAGGTAAATGTCGTGGTTAACATTGACTTGAGAGAATTAGGACTTTATTGGTTTAATTGTTACTTGATTTTTGTGTGGCGACAATGTATATGCAAGGTGATGAGTATATATACTTAGTTACGTGTTAAGCATGCAAATTGGGATGTTTATTTGTTGTCTTCGATTATTTTATGACTTCATTTAATCCATGTTATTACGTGTTAAATGCTTCAATGTCACTTGTCCTTAATTGTTAAATTCATGCATTTATTCGTTACATGCCTTAATTTGCTATATGTTTCCATGCATCCATGCATTTATTTATTGGTCGTTGTCACTTGCTTTATGACTTTGTCTGTTATTATTTAGTCATTTTTATCCATTTTATGTCTTTAATTATGTAATTTTCTTATTGCATTTCGTTGTGAAATACGTTGTAGTTAGTTGCAGTTTGTCCATTCATTATTGTATTGTTTAGGATCAGGTTGTACGTCGCAACATATATTGATATTATTATTTGGGATCGAGTTTCACGTTGCAATGGATATTAGTATTATTACTTAGGATCGGTTACATGCCGTAATGGTATGTGTGTGTGTGTGTATATATATATATGTGTGTGTGTGTGTGTGTATGTGTATTGTGGCTCGGGTTGCACGTTGCAATGGAGAAGATATATTGATTGTTCTTAACCGTTGGTTCCGTGTCATTGTTGTATTGAGAAGTTGAGCATAAATGTTATTCTAGGGCCCTCTGTTATGTATTTTCTGTTCCAGCATGTAAATACATTTTTTCTTTGTTCTGCTATTATCTCGTACACGTTTATAGTGAGTGCCTTGTTATAGTCTCGTCACTACTTCGCCGAGGTTAGTCTCGGCACTTATAGAGTACATATGGTCGATTGTACTCATACTACTCAGCTGCACTTCTTGTGCAAATTCTAGTGTTGGTCTCAATGGCATCTAGCTGAGGTTTTGCTCGGATCCCATCTGCATCTAGCGACTTGAGGTAGAGCTGCACGACATTCACAAACCCTGAAGTCCCCTTCCTTATCTAGATTTACTGTTTATTTTCTTTCAAATAGTTGTATTTTGTTTCAAACTGTATTTATAGTATTCTAGTCAATCATGTACTTGTGACTCCGGATTTCTTGGATTAGTATAGACCGTGTTGTTTATGAATCTATTATATGTATTTTCGGAGCATTTCAGTTGTTAATTATTAATATTTTGTCTTTAATTTGTTAAAATTGGATAATTCTTTAGAAAACATTGGCTTGCCCTAGCAAGTGGATGTTAGGCACCATTACGACCCCAAAATTGGGATTTTAGGTCGTGACAGCTACGAGTAATATTAACCATGTTAATTAATAAACTAGATAAATTAATTATCCAATTTAAGTGAAAAACTCTACAAGATTATTAGCTAATCCATAGCTCTAGAGTATTTTCTCCCGTTGAATTCATATCTAAGCTCGCCGACTTGTTTCCTTTAGTTTCTTAGTTTGCTACTCTATTTTAGTTATAGTTAAATAATCATACTTTAAAAATTTAATTATTTTAGTTTAGTTTAGTTGATAGTTAATCACAAGTCCTCGTGGGAACGATACTCTACTCGCTCTTTATTACTTGTCGGCCACTTATATTTGCGTGCGCATTTTAAAGCAACAAATTTTTGCCGTTGTTGTCGGGGACTTAGAAATTAACTATTTTACTGGGATTAGATTTTTACTTTTTGTCTGTTCAAGTTTTAAATTTTAATTTAGTTTAAATTTTTATTATCTTTGTAAACATGACATATTGGAATAAAAATTGGTTATTTTTATTTTGGTAATCCTTGTCTATATTGTGAAAGACCGCAATTATGGCAAAATTATAAAAATATTTTGGGGTGAGAGTTGGGCTTACCATCTCAATCTTATGAGTGGATTTTTTGTAATGTGTGTGATTGTCAAGGTGTCCATTGGCATGGTTGTCCTAATTCTTTTTATTCTTCTCCAAGCTCTTATTATGATTTTTCTAATAATGTTTGTGAGTTTGATAAGGCAATGAAGTGGAGGATGTGAAATGTGCCATCCGTACTATGGACATGGTGAGGCAAGTAGCCGAACAACATGATGAAATTCAAACGGCAATAAAGGGAATTAGTATAACAATCACAAGAATGAAGGCCAAGGAGGAAAAATTGGCTGGAAAGAGCGAGTTCCCACAAGAAGATAACTTTGAAGAAAAAAATATCGTGAGCCAATCTTGGCTGGAGGAAAAAGTTAAGCTAATGAAAATTTCATGAGTTTTTTCGTAATGGTCTTTCAAATATGGCAAAGCAACTGATAAAAGGAATAAACTAAGCTCGAGCAAGAGATAGTCTATGAACTACAGGCTCAATTGCATAAAAAGGTTGAGGTGTCTCATGCCCAACAACTATTTATTGTAGATACTGGCTAGATTGTGGAGCAGAAAGAGAAGTTCCAACCATTTGACGAAAATATTATTGATGATGCCAAGGTTGACGTAGTATGCAAAACTAAGGAAGTCAAAATTGAAGCGATTTTAGAGTTGGAGCATATTGAACTTCATTCTAATAACTTTTCAATATTGTGTTTGATCGGTAATACGAGAATTGATCAACCCGAGTTTATGGAGGAGTCTAGAAATGAGAAAAAAAGTACATATATTCTGAGATTTGCTATGCCAAGAAGAAAAAACGACAACCCTCACTTAAGGCCAAGAAGTGTAAATTGCAATATTGTTTACTTGATTATGTTGGCTTTGTACCACCAACCAGGGACCACAATCGAAAGGTTGAATCAAATTTGGAAATATAATTTATATCTTCAAGGTGGAGGAAAAAGTGATGAAGATTGGATAAGTTGTGCCACAACTATAAATAAAGCGCTTTGTTAGAAGACAAGCCAACTCTACTATTTTTTTTTCTGGCTATTTTATTTTATTTTGCTATCTTTGTAATGTTATTTTTGTATTTTGTAGGAGTGAGAGCATAGAGTCAAAGCTGATAGGAAGTATGCAAAATTGAGCAGGTGGTTGGAACTAAGTATGGGGTGCCCGCACAAATGATCATATATAGGAGAAGTCTGTGTGTCCCATGAACTACTAATGCTTCAGATTTTGACCTATCAGAGAGTCTCTTTTACCTTCTTATTATTTATTGTATGCATTGAGGACAATGCAAAATTTTTAAGTGTGGGGTAAATAGATTATCACGGTAATTTTCTGTGATATCTTAACTTATTTTTAGTACTCTTTCGTAATATAGTAGTTTATGCAAAAAAAAGTTTGTGAAAAAATCGAAAAAGAAGAAACAATAAAAAAATTTAGACTTTTTTCGATGATGGATTTTGTGGACAGCTTTCTTGAGGAATTAATGTCCAATAAAAAATACAAAGAATGGATTTTCCTTTTGTTTCTAGTTAGTTTTAGTTAGGTAATTAATAATCCCCCCTTGATTTTTCTTTGTGCATTTGTTCTTTTTCAGGTGATGTAACTTGAATCAGGTATTGTTTTTAGGATTAGAGTAGGAGTGGAAAGGAAGAAAGAAACGCTCTTAGATGCATTTTGACATGTTTGTTGCTAGCACATTTAAACTCGGGCATGCGAATCACCTTCCCGGCATGTTTTGAACTGTATGATGCCTTAAAATATTTAAATAGCATGTTCTGTGATGCCCTTTTCTGAGCTTCTTGACTTGTTTGTTCATCTAGTGCTTATTGCTTAATACTTCTTGGTTATGTGCTACTTGCTTTGACTTGAGACATGGAATGAAACTTGTCACAACCCATTTTTTCCTCTGTTGGGTTTCGTGACGGGCGTCTAGTCTTAAGAACTAGGTAAGCCTAATATTTACAGAAGAACAATAATAATAATAAATAACATCTTAAAATTTTTCTGGAATGAATTCTTTATACAATGAGCATATTCCCAAAACCCTGTAGTACCAGTCATAAGCTCTACAGACTTTCGCTACCACCTCTAAATACAACCATATGAAAATAAGTACAACAGTGTGTATATAAAATAGGAAGGTAACTCTAGAGCCTGCGAATGCAGCAGCAGGTTTACCTTGAATTTACACAGCTACTAGCGAAGAATACCTGGATCTACATAAAATAAAATGTGCAGGAGTGTAGTATAAGTACACCACAGCGGTACCCAGTAAGTATCAAGACTAACTTCAGTGGAGTAGTGACGGGGAACAGTCAAGACACCTACTGGTCGAATATACAGAACATGATATTTATATAAAGACTACGCGATACGACTAACAATATAGTAATTACAATTAAGGAAAGAAAACAACAATTACTTAGTGGAACACCATAAGGAAAACATGGAAAGGTAAGCGAGAATACAACCCAAATCTGAAATCACAAATACAGTAAAGACAAGTTATAACTCAACAACTCCAATAGTTTTCACCTTGAGTTTTAACCAACAAGCGTCAATCAAATAGTCAAACCTTTAAGCGATAAAAATATTTCGAAATATACTTCATTCAAATAAATGTTCATTTCAAAAAGAGTCGCTTCAAGATAAATGCTTTTCGAATATAATATTTTCAAGTATATAACCTTCGCATATCAGTCACTCTGTGACATCGCATCTCATAATCATACAATACAGGTCTCAATACCTGAACCCTAACACTTGGCATCCTGTGCCCTCATCACACCTTCTAATCATACTGACAACTCACGTGCCCAAAAGAGTCATTCTCATATGGAAAGCAAACAGTAAAGGTGTGCGTCTATACTCAGAAATCTCAAGGAGCCTCTTATCCGATAAGGGTAATTAACCATATGTATGCTTGTGCAAGTGTCCTAACATAGTTCAGACCAACCAGTAATTATAAGGAATAGAGTGGACATCACCTATAATGTTTACACAAGGATAGGATCAATGAAATATCAGCTCAGAACGCAATGATTTTTTAACAGGGGATCTCCCAGGATATCGTCCCGTAGTCCCAAACGCAAATACTCGGAGATATCTCAGTATCCTCAATATATGTGCTGGGGATCTCTATATATCCCGAGGATCTCTTAGTATCCTCAATATATATGTACAGGGAAATCTCCCGGGTGCAGTCCTGTAGTCCCAAAAGTAAATATGCAGAGGATCTCCCGGGATATCGTCCCATAGTCCCAAATATAAATATCTAGTGGATCTCCTGGGTGTCGTCCCGTAGTCCATCTCATAATGCGCAGGAAAATCTCCCGGGTGCAGTCCCGTAGTCCAAAAAGTAAACATGCAGCGGGATTTTTCGGAATACCGATCTATAGTCCCAAAGTAAACATACAGGGGGATCTCCCAAAATACCAATCCGTAGTCCCAAAGTAAACATGCACGGGGGGAATCTCCCGGAATACCGATCCATATTCCCAAAGTAAATACGCAGCGCAACCAATAGAAACTACAGTAACAATACAACAGAAAGCTCGCACATCACCACAATACATATAACCAAAACATGACAATAATACAAGGTAAGACAAGTAAATTAACTCAAGGGCTATAAATCACAAGGAAATGGTAGAACCAACTCACAAGGAATAACCACAGAAAAGAATGCTGGCGTGAAGGGAACAGTTCAACAACAGGAAAAACTAACATGTAGCAACGATCCCACAATATACAAGTCAATAACAAGAAAATCAACACGAGTCAAGTAGTCCCAAAAAAAGGCAAGTCAACAAGATATAAATTATCTAACACATTTTGAGGATATTCGAAAATTCAATTAAGGGAAGATGATCTTAGCTTCACTTAAGACTAAAAAATTTCATGAGGGATAATAAAAATTCTCAAATAAGATAAGCAACTATGAAAAGATAGCATGACAATAGAAGAGGTGAAATTCTTCAGTTAGATCAATTAGGAGTCAATTAGGCAATAAGAATGAATCACGAAGCAATTAATTCCAATTAAGCATGTAGAGGTGAAACAAATAAATAGGAAACTCAGTTATGTCAAGAACACATTCCTACACAGTGAATAAAAAGACCTAAGAACTCTAAAAGGCCAATTTTTCCACAAATAAGTCCGAGCACGCACTCGTCACCTTGCGTACACAAACTACAATCAACATAGAAGACTCAATTCTAAGGGGAAGTCCCCACACAAGGTTAGGCAAGATACTTACCTCAATCCGGCCAATTCAAAACTTAATTTAACTTTTCCTTTATCAATTCATCAACACTCAGCTCAATCTAGCCTAAAACGACTTGAATACATCAAACAATGCAAGAAAAAATAATTTCAATTATCAAAACTATGATTCTTATACAATTTGCAAAACGTCAACAAAGTCAACTCCCCGAGCCCGCACCTCAAAACCCAACAAAATTTACCAAAACAGAATACCCATTCCGATACGAGTTCACTTATACGAAAATTATCTAATTCTGACACCATTTGGTCCCTCAAATCATCATTTTACATTTTTGAAAGATTTCACAATTTTCCCAAAATTTTCCTTTAGATTCTCATGAATTTAATGTTAAATCTAAGATAGAATCACAATATATAGTTGGAGATTGATTAGAGACACTTACCCAATGATTTGGTATGAAAAGCTTCTCTCAAAATCGCCCACTATTGGAGTTAGGGTTCAAAGAATATGAAAAATGAGCAAAAACTCGAGTTACACAGCTAAAAACAAGCTGCATATGTCGCATTTGCGATCCAGGGTTCGCAATTGCGAACCCTCGCAAAAGCGAAGAAAGCCTTCGCAATTGCGAACAAGGAAGGGCTGGAAAAGGTCGCATTTGCTACAAAAAGTTCGCAATTGCAAACTGGGCATCGTAATTGCGATGGATATGTTTGCAATTGCGACCATACCAGAAGCAGCAGTTTTTCTCGACACAAAAAATGAGCATAACTTCCTCATACGATGTCCAAATTCGATGATTCTTTTTATTATGGATCCGTAATTACGATACGGATCTAATGGTTCAATAAAAATTAATACAGTGCTCATTTGCTTAATTTGATACCCTTTATTCCCAAAGAAACGACGTTGAAACAACAAATAAGAGCGCAATACAACCCAAAACACACCCGAGATCCCCGGGACCCCGTCTACACACAAAAACAAGTTATATAACCTGATAAGGACTCGATCAAGGTATCAAATCATATCAAACAATGCCAAAATAACGAATCACACCATGAATCGAGCTATGAACTTCCAAATCTTCCAACTTTGAAAACTTGTGCCAAAACCGATCAAATCAACCTGGAATGATGCCAAATTTTGCAGACAAGTCCAAAATGACATAACGGAGCTGTTCCAACTCTCAAAATCACATTTGGACCCCAATATCACAAAAGTCAACTATGGGTCAAACTTCTCCATTTTCCAAACTTCAATTTTTCCAACTTTTGCCGAAACGCCTGAAATTACCCTACGGACCTCTAAATCTGAATCCGGACGCACGTCTAAGTCCAAAATCACCATACGAAGCTGTTGAGACCACTCAAAATCCATTCCGTGTCCGTTTACTTAAAAGTCTAATTCCGATCAAATTTTCACCGTTTAAACTTCCAAAACTAGTTTTCTTCTTCCAATATGACTCTAAATCATCCGTTAACTG
This sequence comes from Nicotiana glauca, assembly GCA_026770625.1. Classification (NCBI taxonomy): domain Eukaryota; kingdom Viridiplantae; phylum Streptophyta; class Magnoliopsida; order Solanales; family Solanaceae; genus Nicotiana; species Nicotiana glauca. The sequence continues at coordinate 2,306 of MU784984.1, read as the reverse complement.
AATTAAACCATGCCCGCAAGTAGATAGATATATTATGAAGTCATTCAAGACCTTACGCTGTCGAACAAAGCTTAAATTCTTAAAATGACCGGCCGGGTCGTTAAAACTTGTCCTAAATGAGTTATGTGCAATGTATGTGAAAGGTTTGAAGTTATAATCTGTGTTATCTTGAGTTAGTTTAGAATTTTCCCCATGTGTGTGATGAAGCAAAATAAATGTTGAGTTAGTTTAGAATTTTCCCCATGTGTGTGATGAAGCAAAATAAATGTTGAGTCTAGGATATGATCTAGGTATTTTTATGATTAGCTTATTGAGCCTTAATTGCCTATTATTATTTTTAAAAAATTTAGTTATCTCCTGAGCCTATAAACCTTTTCTTTGGCATCCACATTTCAAGCCTAATCCCCTTTCGTTATTAATTTATTCTTTGATTGAACCTTGATCTCCAAAAGTACTTGAGTTACAAGATTGAGCGCTAGAATAGTATAGAGAAAATGGGATAACTCTTGAGTGGAACCATAGAAAAGAAGAAAGGTGCACTACAAACAGAGAACCATTAGAGGAAATTGTACACATTGGGGAAGTGAAAGAAAAAATATACAAAAAAAGAAGAAGAAAAAAAACAAAAAAACAAAAAAAAACATCACCTGAGTATATTCTATCATCGCTAGTGAGTTGTCAATATTGAAGTGCTTAAAGAAAGGGGTCCTACTTGTGATGGGGTAATGAGATGGAACGTATGGAGATTGGTTTATGATGAGCGATGCTCGAATTATTTGTTGTACTGTATCAAAGTGCTTAGAAGGGTTAGCCACTATTATCCAAATATATCTTATTCGCTCCGTAGCCTACATTAAATCCATAAAGTCTTATTTGATCGTAGATTTAGCAGGCTTAGGTTAGTCGAGTCCTACACTACAGGCAAACCTATAGTACGACCTTGGGAAGCGCATGAATTCTTTTATGAGAGTGAGTGAATTCTTGTTCGTATGTAAGAGTCTTGAATACATTTGATCTTTTGAATTGAATATATGGACTATTTCTTATTTTGTTTATTGGTGAAGGCATATGATCTCATGATGAATAGGTGGATTTATTAAAATTCTCTTGTTTGGGTGAGGGTGAAAACCAAGAGTGCTTAGTGACAACGAGTCGGCCTTTGAGGTAAGGTGATTATGTACAAGTTGTTTGAAGCTTTAATTTTTTTAACTTATTGTAACTACCTGATCGGTCATTTTGTGTAGTTGTTCCCCATTTTACTTTTTGATGCTTCACACATATGTGTTTATGGTTTTATGACTTACAGGGTTGGTTAGTTTGGTTCGGGGAATATTTCAGGTTTTTGGGACCTTTTGGTTCTTGACTTAGAAGCTTAAGTTAGAAATATTGACTAAACTTTGACTTTTATGAAAATGACCCCGGAATGGTGTTTTGATAGTTTTGATATCTTCGTATCGTAATTTCAGACTTGGGGGTATGCTCGAAATTGAATTCGGAAGTCTGTAAGTTGATTTGTGTTGTTTTGCCGAAATTTGATAATTTGAAATTGAAAGGTTTGACCGTAGCCACTTTTAGCTATCGAGTTCGGAATTTGATTTTGGGAGTTAGAATAGGTGCGCTATCATATTTAAAACTTTTCTGCAAAATTTTGTATCATTTGGAGTTGAATTGATAGAATTCGGACGCGTAGTTGCAGTTCTAGTAGTTCTTGAACTTTAGTGTCACGACCCCAATCCCGGTCGTGATGGTGCCCAACACAATTTCTATACAAGCTCGACCAACTAATACTCACAACCCAATCACAAATCCCATTACCGAGTAACAACATGAAATTAGCAGTTTATCAATTCTATTAACCGAATAATTTAAATAGAAATAGTATGAAACACTCACATAACCAACATCTCCCAAAGACCTGGGGTCATGAGTCTAGAGCCTTTAATATATCAGAGTAGTAAATCCTCAGTAATACAGATGTTCTAAAATGCGGAAAGATAAAAGGGATAAAGGGGAGGAGTCGGGTTCTACGGACGTCAGGCAGCTACCTCGACAATTCCTGAAAGTTCTGGAAGCAGCAAAACAGCTCGACTAAGCTCCCGGAACACCTAAATCTGCACACATGGTGCAGGGAGTAAAGTGAATACTTCCAACTTAGTGATAATAGACATATATAATGGCTGAAAGTAAGAAATCTCGAAATATAACAATGCAAAGCTATAATCAATAATTCTACATGTCACGACCCAAACTGGAGGGCCATGACTAGCACCCGACCATACTTGCCGAGCACCAACGTACATTTTATC
>MU784982.1:6303-26866 GCA_026770625.1 Nicotiana glauca | reverse complement strand
CGCTTGGGCTGTAGGAGCCCCTCCGGAGTCTGAACCCCCACAGTGAGCGCGAGTACCCAAATGGATCGGACTGCATGTACCGCAGTGGTCATGCATTGCATTGCATCGCATGCATTAATTATTGTTGCTTTATATGCATATCTCTGAGTTTTAAACTGTATAGCTCTGTTATATAGCTTTACTCTGTGCTTTATTGTGGATTTCCAATCTTCGGGTTTTATGCATGCATATTACTTGCTGAGTTGGTAGACTCACCCCATACTCCCTGCACCTTGTGTGCATATCCAGGTGCTTCCGAGGTTTAGCGTTGCTGTTGCCGCTTATCCAGGTGCCAGAGCATTGAGGTAGCTGCCAGCGTCCGCAGGACCAATTGTCTGTTCTTCTCAGTTATTTCTTGTTATTCAGACATTTGTATTTCATCTTTCAGATTTGTACTTGGTTTTTGTTAGAGTCTCTGTACTCGTGACCCCAAGTTTTGGGAGTACTTGTTCAGTCGTGGTTTCTATTCGTACATTATCTTTTCAGTTATTCAGAATTTATTGTTAAAGTTGCCATGTTCCCCTTATTGCTTCATGTTTGGGATGAATCGTTGTATTGAGAAGGTGTTGGTCAGGCTTGCCCAGCCTCGCGGCAGGGCGCCATCATGACCGGGTTTGAGGTCGTGACAATCTGGTAGGAGGAGCATACGAGCCTTTGAAAACATATTTTCCTGATAAAGAAGTGTCATTCGTAGGGGAAGACATCACCGAAGCATATGATGGTTGGAGGATGTTCTTTGAAGGAGATGCAAATCTCAAAGGAGTGGGCATCAGAGCAGTTTTGGTATCAGAAACATGTCAACATTATCTAGTATCTGCTATACTCAGATTTCCCTGCACCAACAACATGGCAGAGTACGAAGCCTGCATACTAGGGCTCAACATTACAGTCGACATGAACATTCAAGAGTTGTTGGTGAATGGTGATTTAGATTTGCTTGTGCACCAGGTACAAGGAGAGTGGGCCACCAAGAATTCCAAGATATTGCCATATCTGCACTATGTGCAGGAATTGAGGAAGAGGTTCATGAAGATAAAATGACATGTATCCAGAATTTAGAATGAGTTTGTTGACGCATTGGCCACCTTGTCATCTATGATACAGCATCCAGATAAGAATTGTATTGATCCCATTCCAGCAAGGATCCATAATCAACCGACATATTATGCTCATGTTGAAGAGGAAACAGATGGAAAGCCTTGGTTTCATGACATCAAGGAGTATTTATCAAATGGAGAATATACAGAGTATGCAAATCACACTCAGAAATGCACACTTTGGATATTGTCCAATCACTTCTTCCACATCGGAGGAACTTGTATAGAAGAACTCTTGATTTGGGTTTACTAAGATTTGTCGACGCAAAGGAAGCTTCTAAGCTACGTGAGGATGTACATGCGGGGACCTGTGGCCCGCACATGAATGGCTTCGTCTTGGCTAAGAAGATATTCAGGGACGGTTACTTTTGGATGACCATGGAGACAGATTGCATCCAGTATGTCTGCAAGTGCTTTCAATGCCAGGTGCATGCCGATATGATAAAATTTCCACCAAACGAGCTCAATACAACAAGCTCACCTTAGCCATTCGCCGGGGAATGGATGTCATTGGTCCGATCAAGCCCACTGCTTCAAACGGACACAAGTTATTTTGGTCTCCATTGATTACTTCACAAAATAGGTAGAGGTTGCATCTTACAAAGCTGTGACCAAGAAAGTCATCACGGATTTTGTCAAAGATCGTATTGTTTGCCAATTCGGAGTTCTCGAGTACATTGTTATTGATAATTCCGCCAATCTCAACAGTGATCTAATGAAAGCTATATGTGAAACTTTCAAAATCAAGAACAAGAATTCCACAGCCTATAGACCTCAGATTAATGGAGTTGTAGAAGGAGCCAACAAAAACATCAAGAAGATACTAAGGACGATGGTAGAAAACCATAAGCAAAGGAACGAGAAGCTACATTTTGCTCTGTTGGGATACCGCACTACAATCCGCACATCAACCGGGGCAACTCCCTACATGCTGGTTTATGGTACCGAGGCTATCATCCCAGCTGAGGTAGAGATTCCTTCTCTAAGAATCATACAAGAAGGTGAAAGAATGGATAAGGAGCCGCTATGAACAATTGGCCCTTATCGATGGAAAGAGGATGATCGCAGTGTGTCACAACCAACTTTATTAGAATAGAATGTCCAGAGCTTTCAACAAAAAGGTCAAACCAAGGCAATTTGCACCAGGTCAGTTGGTCCTGAAGAAGATCTTCCCACATCAAGATGAAGCCAAAGGGAAATTCTCTCCTAATTGGCATGGTCCATACATGGTTCACTAGGTGCTGATAGGAGGAACACTCATACTTGCAGAAATGGATGGAGAAATCTGGCTAAAACTAATCAATTTAGACGCAGCCGAGAGATACTATGCTTAGAATATTTACATTTCCTCATACGATATAATTGAACTACGCTTGACCTGATTCCCGTTTAAGAGAGGATACGTAGGTATCCTTATGGGTTCGGTCATATCATAATAAACCCCCCAAGATCGAAAATTGGGGCAGAATTTTGAGGAGGACCCTCAAAATTTCGGAGCAAGTCCAACCGCCGCCATTGCATGTCAGAAAGGCAAAAATAGATTGGAAAACTGGGGCAGAAGTTTGAGAAGGATTTTCAAAATTTTGAAGAAGGTTTAGCAAGGCCTATTATCAGCAAACGGTCAAAAGATCATCTACCAAAGTGGGGCAGAATTTTGAGAAGGACCCTCAAAATTCCAATATAAGAGAGTTGCAATGCCTTTGAGATGTGTTACAGTCACTAGTCCATCTAAAAGTTACCTGATATATCAATATGTTTCTAAATAATTCTATTTTTATTATCAATAACTGCATATTTTTCGAAAACTTTATTTCCGTAACAGTCAGGTGTTGCCCAGGGAATTCGAAAAGGCTTCCAGAACAGAGAAAAACAAGGCCGACAGACAAAGCACGAACCAACCTCCCCCACAAAACTTACAATTTTTCTTGGAACGTAGTCACATTTGACGTAACGATAGCATTCGCAAACATGTATACACAAAGGGAATTCACTATTGATCCGGCCATCAGAAACTGAAATATATCTCCAGCTAAGAAATATACTACTTTTATTTACTACTCGCTCTTTGCATAGTACTAAGCTTTGTCCCGCATATTTGCATGAGGCTAATCCCTGCCTCCATCTGCATGAGGCTAATCCCCGCCTCCAGAATTTGCATGAGGCTAATCCCTGCCTCTACATTTGCATGAGGCTAATCCTTGTCTCCACATTTGCATAAGGCTAATCCCTGCCTCCATATTTGCATGAGGCTAATCCCTGCCTCCACATTTACATGAGGCAAATCCCTGCCTCCATATTGCATGAGGATAATCCTTGCCTCCTATCTACATAAGGCTTGATGATAGGCTATAATTACTTATTTTAGTCGCTTATTACACTCAAATTTACTGCACTTTAATTGAGTTTGAGCTTTAATCACTAGTGTCTATTTTATGTCTTGTAGGGGTGATTCCGAGCTATATAGATATTATGGAATGAATTAACATGATTTGGACCTTTAAAGTCTGAGTAAAATCCCAAGAAATTAAGCCGAGATCGTATTCGAGGATCAACGGGTGATAGAGCAACAAAACGAAGAATCGAGTAGGCATGTTGCGCACTGTCAAGTAAAATGCAACTTTTCGATAAGAATTCCATTTGGTCTCCACAATATATGGTTGAAAAGCTACTCAAAGGGATACAGTTTAATGTTTTACGTTTTACAAAATTCTAAAGGGAACAGGGTGAAAAATGTGGTCGAAACCGCGACCGCGGACCTGACGCAGATTGAGGCAGTACACTGGGAAAATACAATGCTCGGACCGCGGCCGCGGACGTCCAGGCCTGGACACTTGTCCTTTTTTGCGTAGGAGAAGGTATAATTATTTGCGCCCGATCCTACTTGGTATATATACATGGAAAAATGGTATTTTGGGGGAGGAGACCAATTTTTGACACAGATTCGACCTAAGGAGACAGAGACACAATAGGAGCAAAGTAGGCAATTCTTCTACGAGCTTTTCCTTCCTCTTCCTATTTTTCACCGTTGGTTATGAATTTTAGTATTGTAGTTTTACATACTATTATAAATAGCTAATTTGTTATCTAGGGATTTGATGGAACCTTTTGTAGGATAAATTCTTGTTATGTTTTTATATAATTGAAATGTAGTATTTTCTCTATTTGTTCAACTATATTATTCTTGTGGTTGATTGAAGGCCCCTCAATTAGCTGTGCCTATTTAGTATGTATTACTCGGGATAAAGTGCATATTTAGGTAGTTGTTGAACAACATCACTCCTGGCGTATGTGAGGAATTAATAACCAAGGGTTTAAAGGTGGGATTAGGGATAACGAAACCTTGGGTGCGAACTAAGTAAGTTGTAATTAGAGCCAACTAGCGTAACTCCGGAGAGTATGTCTAGTAAATTGTCGTAATTACTCAGGAGAGAATTACAACATGCAGAGCGCTCATGATCGGTAGAGAATACTTAGGCAAAATTATAGAAAACATAGAAGGAAAGATTCCGACAATTGGGGAAATCATAACTCTAGACCCCCTTAATCTTTTCTCCAACCTGTAGTATCTTTAGTGCTAATTTATTATTTTAATTTGTTAGTTAGTTAGTTAAACACAAGAATCTTAATATCTATAAGTTAGGACTTGTTCAAGCTTGTATTCTTGGTGATAGTGAACAACTATATCTAAGCCTTAGTTCTCTGTGGGATTCGACTCCGGACTTGTAAACCGGATTATATTTGCAACTACCACTTGTCCTTTTAATACGACATAGTTGGGCGTGATCAAATTTTGTTTGGGTCCGAACCTACTTTGTATATATACATGGAAAAATGGTATTTTTGGGGAGCAAATCAATTTTTGACACAGATTCGACCTAAGGAGGCAGAGACACAATAGGAGCAAATCGGGGAATTCTTCTATGAGCTTTTCCTTCCTCTTCCTATTTTTCCCTGTTGGTTATGACTTTTAGTATTGTAGTTTTACATACTATTATGAATAGTTAATTTGTTATCTAGGGCTTTGGTGGAACTTTTTGTAGGATAAATTCTTGTTATGTTTTTATATAATTGAGACGTAGTATTTTCTCTATTTGTTCAACTATATTATTCTTGTGGTTGATTGAAGTGCCCTCAATTAACTGTGCCTATTTAGTATGTATTACTCGGGAGAGAATGCATATTTAGGTAGTTGTTGAATAACATCACTCCCGACGTATGTGAGGAATCAATAACCAAGTGTTTAAAGGTGGGATTAGGGATAACAAAACCTTGGGTGCGAACTAAGTGAGCTGTACTTAAAGCCAGCTAGCGTAACTCGGGAGAGTATGTCTAGTAAATTGTCGTAATTACTCGGGAGAGAATTACAACACGCAGAGCGCTCAAGATCAGTAGAGAATACTTAGGCGAAATTATAGAAGACATAGCGGGAAGGATTCCGACAATTGGGGAAATCATAACTTTAGACCTCCATAAAATTTTCTCCAACCTGTAGTATCTTTAGTGTTAATTTATTATTTTAATTTGTTAGTTAGTTAGTTAAACACAAGAATCTTAATATCTATAAAGTTCTAAACGTCAATACCACACAAGAAGGGGGGGTGATTTGTGTGGTACCTAATTTTCACACTAGAAAAACCTGGTTCTTCTAGATGTACTTATTATGACTGTTTGCGGAATTAAGAGTGCATAAAATAAAGAATACAGAGATTTTTACGTGGAAAACACCTGGCTCAAAAAGGTGAAAAAACCACGACCTACTACTCAGTAGGATTTTCCCAAACTTCCACTAAAATCACTTATCCAAAACAGCATTTACAAAATTCTTGTAAACCTAAGGTTTAAACTCTAATCCCAGTTTAGCACACAGCCTCAACTGTTGCAACACCTTCAAGCTAACTCTAACTTGAATACGCAAAGTACCTAATATAATTACTTCTAGATAAAGCTGAAAGGTACAATATGAAAACACCTAATACAATTGAACTAGAAATAAAGAAAGACACAATGGAATTGCTTCTTCACTCTGGTTCATGTAGCTTCAGATTTGCACACTTGAATCACACATAAATTACTTACAAAATTGCCTAGCTCTTTTGTTCTCAATTTAGTTTAACTTCTGCGTATGTGCAATCACCTGTAAAAGAGAACAATCATTATTATTTATAGAGTTAGTAATCAGAGTTTGATTAAAACTCGAATTGCTGATCCTTCATCAAGTTCGAGTCCTAGAACAATTCAAACTCCAATCCTTATACTTGATCCGGATGTAGTTCTCTTCACATAAGGAGACTTCAACTCCTTATCCTATGCAACCTTTTTGATCAACTCAGAAGATATTGTTGCTGATCCTTGCGACTTATCTTCTTCACACGTATGTTACATGTGTAAGTATATCAACACTGTGTCTCATATGATGGACCTGGTTCATGACTGAGTTCATTTTGTCAATCTTCAAAACTTCATATGAACTTGGGCCAACAAATTCCCCCTTTTTGATGATGACAAACTTTGTGCTTTTATTGATTAGAGACCCTGTGGAACTCAGCTTAATTTTCACAATTTAATTTAACTTATCATTAAGGACCAGGTTTAATCAGGTTATAAATATCACTTTATTTTAGAATACAAAGTAAAGCACAATATCTTTTTCCCCTTTTGGCATCATCGAAAAGTTATATATTATATGAATCCCAGATGTTAATTATTACTCATGGCCACTGGGGCAACTGCAAGTGAAAATATGATTCAGTTAATCAATAATCAACTTCAAAAAATTTAACTATTAAGATCAAAAGTTTCATAGAACAAGAGAAAACAAATCACATTGTCATTGATTACGAGGTATTTCTACAAAACATACTACAAAAAGAAAAACAAACATCTAACCATGAGCAAAAACAGAGAAAAGTCCCGAATCTAGGTCACTGAGGGGGTTTCTAAACTGGTCCTAGGGCTTGGAGGAACTAGAAGGTTGGGATTGAAGAAGATTGAGAATTGTTTGGAGCATCCCTTCACTCTTTTCTTTTTCCTTTGCTAGCTCAGCTTTGAGGCCATTTCTTTCACTTTCTAGTTTAGCAATGCGAGCCTGGAGCCTAGCAATTTCTGCATCTTTTGTTCCATACTCTAGAACTAATGACCTAACTTTGCTGTTCATAGGAGTCTTCAAGGATGAACCTGGTTCAACTGGGGTTACACTTAGCAGATAGTCTCAAGCCTATAGAGTTTTGATTCCAAAGTGCTCTTTGTTGGAGGCCATCTCCCACTTTTTCAATGGCACATCTAACTTGGCCAAGATAGTTGTCAGTATAAACCCATAAGGTGTGGCATGGGCCTTGGAGCCATTGATGACTATATCCAGCAGCTTGACAATGAAAGCAGGCCAGTTAATCTGCTTTCCTCTCACAAGACACTCCAGAAGGACCAGGTCCATGTAATTTGTAGTGTGCCTTATCTCCTGTCCGGGCGGCAAACACTTGTTCACAAACTCAAAAAACACCTTGTGCTCAGGCTTCATCTCACTCTTTGCACAAACCTAGCCTCAGGCACTTCTTTAGTAGACTTGGTATCACAGAAATTTCTGGTGATTTAGAGAGCAGAAGGGTGAGATCTAGACAATGCCACCTTTGCCTAGTATAGTCATCATAACCCTCATAGGGTATATCTAGAATTCTCCCAATTTAGGTGCATCAAACTGCACCTCTACTCCCCTCACCAAGCTGGTAATAACCCATTCACCACTGTGGCATTTGCCATAATCTCGATGAGCTCTTTTCTTGCCAGCCTGCCATCTAATTGAAGAACCACGTCCTTTTACCCCTGTGCATCCAGAGCATCAACTAATTTTTTCATGCCTGAATCCTCCAGGTCTTTCAGAATTCTTCCTTTCAAGATCTTTCTCCTGCCAAAGAGGACAAATCTGTCCTGTTCCTTTTCAGATTCCTCTTCTTCTTCCTCTTCACTCCATGCTTCTTCTTCTTCAGGAACTTTCACTTGTTTTCCTTTGATTGCAGACCTGGTTCTTTTTGCCATGGAGGTTCAGCAGATATAGATTCTGAAGACTTCTTGGTAGAAGTCTTGGATCTCTTATGTGTAGGAGTGGTAACCTCCTCAGTTGTACCTCTTTCCTGATGGACCAGTTCCATCTCCTCCTCCTCTTCTTCTGCAGCCACAGAACTTTCCACAACTTTAGCTTTTCCCTTTTCCTTCTTCTTTTTCTTGCTTGCCTCTAAGGCTTTCTGCAATTCAGCCTCACTTTGCTTTACCCTGCTTCTAGTAGCTTTCACCTTTGGTGCTGAAGGGACAGTAGACTTAGGAGATAATACCTTGCTATTCTTTGGGGTCATATCTTGCTCCAACCTTCTTCAGAATGTCAGCCAAGGTTTCTTCCATAGATGAACTAGGTTCATCTTGTTGTTTACTCAGGTGTACAAGACCTTCAACAACCTTCCCAGATTCACTCCCCCTGGCTTGTTTCCACTCTCCTCTATTCCTCCACAAATGGAAAGAATTTTATCTTTCTTTTTCTTTCCCTTTCTACTCGACTCTCCCTCATTTACATCTCTCACAGAACCCATCAACACAAACCTATTGTCCACTTTCTCGACTATATCAGAAAAATATAGCATTTATTTACTTCCCTAGGGTGTTCTTGATTCTTGTCTGAGTCAGAAGACCCACGGTCTTCTCCATCGCTTGCAGAAATGAAAGCTAGACTCAGAACTCGAGTTAGATAATTCCTTTTCAGAGCTCTCCTTTTTCTGGTTGGCTCTCTATTTTTCTTTTAGAGCCTTTCTCAGAACACCAGTAGCTACAGTCTTTCTTGCCAACATCTTTTGTCGGCGGATTCTGGGTTTAACGTTGTCGTTATGGGGTGCAGATGAAGATGTGTTGGGAGATACAGGTGGGGGAGTTCTTGGATTTTCTTGAGAATTAGTCATGGTGAAGGATTTCTGGAAAGTTTTGGGAATTTTGGAGAATTTTAGAGAGAAAGAGTATGATCAGAGGTGTAGCACTTAATGATGGTTATGGACTAAAATAGGAGTATGTGAAGTGTATTTAAAGTAAAGTATGATTAGGAGCAGTAATGGCAGGCTTTTTGCAGTGGTCAATCAGGAGTTTAATCCATTAGGACTCCGGTCTTTAAGAGATAAATGGATGACACTAGTTTTTAGGAAAAAGTCCCATTTTCTTTAGAATTCTAGGAGAATGAAACTGGTCCAATGCTCAACAGTTATATTTTTAGGAGTTTGGTTAGAATAGGACTTCTGCTCATAATTGGAATATTTATTTTTCTAATTGTGCAAAGTATAGAAACATACCTGACCTTTTCTCATGAGCATATACTGATGAACCAGGTTCTTCAAGTGGAACTTCTCTTGATTATGCCTCATATATCAGAATAGAAAAAAAACTTTGTAAGAGATCAATGAATTAATATACACACACGTCACAGGAGTATACTGATTAGAGTATGAGACTGAGTAAGAATTAGTCTAGATATTTACATAAAGTCAGAACTTCTAACCAAAAATGTTTTTTTTCATTGCATTCTGAACTGGTTCCTTTTAGGTGATCTTAATCATTCCTAAGTCCAACCTGTTCCTTTCAAAGTTTTCCCTATTCAATGCTTTGGTGAAGATGTCAGCTATTTGTTTATCAGTAGCACAGAATTCTATTGAGATTAATCCTTTATCATAATTATCTCTCAAGAAGTGGTGTCTAACATCTATATGCTTGGTCCTTTTATGATGAACAAGGTTCTTTGTCATACTTATGGCACTAGTGTCATCACAAAATATTGGTATGCATCCCACTTCAATTCCAAAATATACCAATTATAGTAATCCATAGTAATTGAGCACAACAAGAAGCTGTAGCCACATACTCAGCTTCGGCAGTAGATAGGGCTACTGAATTTTGCTTCTTGGTAGTCCATGATACAAGACATGAACCAAGGAAGTGTGCCATACCTGAGGTGCTTTTTCTATCCACTAGGAAACCTGCATAGTCAGTATCAGCATATCCTACTAGATTGAAATTACTACTTTTAGGGTACCAAAGACACAATTTAGTAGTGCCTTTCAGATATGCGGACCGCATATCTGCCGCAGAGTGAGGCAGAATGTTGGTCAAAATTGAGCGGTCGCATAATTGAAATGCGGACCGCATAGTCGCCGCATTTTCTCCTTTGAATTTTGTGAGTGTCAGTTCTGCGGTGCACTTTGCGACCGCAGAACGTGAATGCGGACCGCATTATTACCGCAGACTGAGTTAGAACGTATGCTTTTTGGGAGGCATTTTGCGGTCCATTATGCGGACCGCATGTTCATTCTGCGATCGCAGATGCGATCGCATATTTCACTCGGGGCTCCAATTTTCTAATTTTTAACCCGACCACCCTATCGATATATTTGACATTATGGCTCATTCTAAGCCTATTTTCTGAGATTGTTAGAGAGAGAAAGAGGGTCTTAGAGGTGAAAAGTGTTCCCCCCATCAAATTCTCCTTAGAATTTTGCTATATCCTTGAAACTAATCAAGTGAAGGCTCCTGAATCTTCTTCCCAAGAGGTAAGGCTCCATCACTTCAGATCATAATTGTATACTTAGCTATATGGGGTCATTAGGGAAAGTAATTCATGGGTATGCGAATGAATCTCTTGCATGCATACCACCATAGAGTATTGGAAAGTAGTAAAATTAAAAAGGAGGCAATTGGGAGTATAAAATGATAGAAATTCCTCACAAAAAGGGGCCTAACGTCATAATGCACCTTTAGTGTTTGACGATATGCTCGAACCAAGCTAGAACTTCAGTTTCGTATTTAATTCTCAATTTTAATTTGAAATTTCTTGCTCAATAGATCGAAGCGCTAAGAGTTCCGGAAATTTGTAAAAGAGTAAGTAACAACTTTATTGAGGTATGTATGGCTAAAACCCCTTTTTATTAGAAATTGAGCTTCGTTGTCATTGCGAAGGTATGGTAAGAGTTAAATTAGCTAGAGTATTGATTGTCGTCACGCATTAATTGAATTGCATATAACTATACATATTCGTGAAGTATGTGCCTCAAGGTGAATAATGCACAAACCTTGATAATTAGAGAATGATGAAAAGTAATTATGTGTTGAATCACTTGGGCTATAAGCCGACATTGAAATAAAGAACTATTCATGCTAGCTATGTGCTCATTTATCTGTGATTTGTAACCTGAATTATCCTTGATATGTGTGGGATAGATATCTGATGATGTTGACTTATAAGAATTGAGTAATACCTCCAATGAGGTGACCTAGCCGGTCGGGTCGTGATCGGACACCATGCCGCACACATGGTGGTAATGTGTCGATATTGGATTCTGGATAAGGGAAATGAAATATTGATTGTGAGTAATACCTCCAATGAGGTGACCTAGCAGGTCGGGTCGTGACCGGACTCCGCTCAAGATGGCGGTGGTAATGAGAACAGTGGTGAACACGTGACAGAATTGCCCTAATTTGTGTTGTGGAAATCGTATGAAGAATTATATGAATTGTTTCTTTGATTTGCACGTATTAATTGCTTGTATCTATTTGATAGTTCTTTCTAGTAAAATGGTGTTCAGTTATACATATCAGTACAATTCAAATGTACTGACGTCCCTTTTGCCGGGGACGCTACATTCGTGTTATGATTGTAGGTGGCTCCATAGCGGACAGTGCCGACCGTGTGTAGCGGAACGTTCTTCTACTCGAAGTCTCGGTGAGCCCCTTATTCTTCCATGGGGCTATATGGTGTATCTTTTTTTATTACAACTTTTCACTTTTGAGGTATAGCCGGGGCCTTATTGCCGGCATAGTCATGCTTATCTGTTGTATCTTTAGAGGCTCCAAAGACACTAGTATGGGTTATGTACAGGTTTCGGGGAGTCCACTATATGTATATGTTGTAATCCTAAACTTGTGATCTCCTTAAGCCGTAACTCTAATAGAATCTATGAAGCTAGCTTATGAACGGTAAATTTTTATGATATGAAATGAACCAGTAATGTGGTATACATCGTGTATTATCATTCAAATTAATCAAAGGCATGAGTTTCCGCATTTATATTGAGTTGGGGTAGAAAGTGTTCAGTAAGGCTTGCTCAGTCGGGTTCACTTGATTGAACACCGGTCGTGCCTCCCGAGGTTGGGGCGTGACAAGATATCTCAATATCCTCTTGATAGCAGTCAAGTGAGACTCTTTTGGATTTGCCTGAAATTGAGCACATAGACCTACACTGAAAACAATGTCAGGTCTACTGGCAGTAAGATACAAAAGTGAACCAATCATACCCCTATACAACTTCTGATCAACTGATGAACCAGGTTCATCAATATCTAATTTAGTGACAATTGCAATAGGTGTATCTATTTTTATAGAATCCTCCATTTTAAACGTCTTGATTAGTTCTTTTGTATACTTCTGCAGGTGAATCATGGTTCCATTTTGGCTTTGTTTGATTTGCAACCCTAAGAAGAAGTTAAGCTCACCCATCATGCTCATTTCAAATTCACTTCCCATTAGTCTTGCAAAATCTTTGCTTAGCTTGTCAGTGGTGGCCCCAAAGATTATGTCATCGAAATAAATTTGTACAACAAGAAGGTCCTTACCTTTTTCCCTTAAGAATAAGGTACTATCTATTTTACCTCTCTTGTACCAATGCTCCAGTAGGAATTTTGACAGTCTTTCATACCATGCTCTTGGTGCCTGTTTGAGTCCATAGAGAGCCTTGTCCAGCTTGTACACATGTTCAGGACATTCTTTGCTTTCAAACCCTGGAGGTTGTTTCACAAACACTTCTTCCTTCAAGTAGCCATTCAGGAAGGAACTTTTGACATCCATTTGATGTAGAGTGAATTCCATATGTGGTGCAAAGGCTATGAGAAGTCTGATTGCCTCTAGTCTTACAACTGGAGCAAATATCTCATCATAGTCTATTCCTTCCTCTTGGCTATAACCTTGGACCACCAACCTTGCCTTGTTCCTTGTGACAGTTCCATCTTCATCAAGTTTGTTCCTAAAGACCCATTTAGTGCCAATTACTGATCTATCCTTGGTTCTTGGAACTAGGCGCCAAACTTGACTTCTTTTAAACTAGTTTAGCTCATCCTGCATTGCATTCACCCAATCTGCAACCTGTAAAGCCTCAATAATATTTTTAGGTTCAATGATAGATAAGAAAGCATCAAAAGAACACAGATTCTTTATTTGTGATCTGGTTTTGACTCCAGATGTCGGATAAGTCATAATGTTCTCAATGGGATGAGAACTTTGGTACTTGTGAGGTTTTACAACTAACTGGCTTCTGCTGGATGTTTCATCCATTTGATGAGGAACAGGTTCATGAACAGGTTCCTTCAAGGAGTTTATTTCAATTCCTCTTTGACTTCTTCCCCCTGTCAGGTTGCCCTGTAGGGAAGAACCTGATCCATCACCTGTTCCTTCTGTAGGTGTCACTTTGACTTGAGCTGATGCTTCAGCCAAGTTTTTGACTAGTCCAATGGCTTCATCTTCATATTCCTGTATCTCAGAAAGAATGTTAGTCCCATCAAATACTACATCCACACTTTCTTCTACACACAGATTTCTTTTATTAAAAACTTTATAAGCTTTGCTATGTGAAGAATATCCCAAGAATACTCCCTCATCACTTCTGGGATCAAACTTTCCTAGGGCGTCTTTTCCATTATTGTGCAGATAGCACTTGCAGCCAAATGCCCTAAGATGGGATATATTTGGTTTTCTCCCTTTAAGTAACTCATAGGGAGTCTTCTCTGCTAGAGGTTTGGTCATGCATCTATTATGATGTAACATGAAGTGTTTACAGCCTCTGCCAAGAAGCTGTAAGGCAATTTGCTAGATAGAAACATTGTTCTAGCCATATCCTCAAGAGTTCTATTTTTTCCTTTCAACTACTCCATTTTGTTGTGGAGTCCTAGGGGCAGAGAAGTTGTGATCTATGCCATTTTAATCACAAAACTCAACAAACTTAGAGTTTTCAAACTCAGTTCCATGATCAGACCTAATGGAGGCAAGTTGATTTCCTAATTGTTTCTGAGTTTTCCTAACAAATGTAGAAAACATGTCAAATGCTTCATCTTTGGAAGTTAGAAATAAAACCCAGGTGAATCTAGAATAGTTATCAACTAGCACCATTACATACTTCTTTCCTCCTCTGCTCGTGGTTCTCATCGGACCACATAGATCCATATGAACCAGTTCCAACGTCTTGGACGTACTTACCATTTTCTTGGATTTGAAGGATGACCTTACCTGCTTCCCCCTTGCACATGCCTCACAAACTTTGTCTTCCTTGAACTTGATATTAGGTAAACCTACAACCAAGTCCTTGGAGACTAATTTGTTTAGCTGATTTAGACTGGCATGACCAAGTCTTTTGTGCCATAGGAGGGGATCATTAACTAACACACTTAAGCAAGTGAGTTCATTTTCTGAAAGAGTTGACAAATCTACAATGTAAATATTGTTAACTCTTTTTCCCTACAAAACAATCTTGTCAGTGATAAGGTTAATCACAAAGCATTTGGTAGAGGTATAAGCCACAAGGTTACCTCTGTCACACAATTGTGACACACTTATTAAGCTATATTTCAAGCCATCTATCAGGTAGACATTCTTTATGGAATGAGAATCAGTCTTGCCTACCTTTCCAACCCCAATGATCTCACCTTTCTTTCCATTACCGAAGGAGACATTACCTCCTTTTAAGTCCTCAAGTGAAAGGAACCGCTCCTTGTCCCCAGTCATATATTTTGAGCAACCACTATCCATATACCATATTTGGCTCCTCCCTTTCACTTGGACCTGCAAAAGGAAATTAGGGGTTAGTCTTAGGAACCAAAACTAGTTTGGGTCCCTTTCTATAAGCAAAAGGATGAATTAAATTCCTTCTTGCCCATCCAGGAAACTTATTCTTTTCTTTAACAAAAACTTTGTTCCATTGACTGGCCATTTATTTTGCACTACATTCATATTTGTAATGGCCAGTCTTACCACAGTGTGTGCAGATTTTATTTTCAGGAAGAGTGAGGTACTTGCTTTTTGGATCCCATTTAGGAGTTTGAGTCCTATAGCCAAGTCCTCTTTTGTTACTGCTGTGATGCTCTTGCAACCAGGAGAGAGCATCAGAGGCTTTGTTCCACTTGCAAGTTCTGTCTAGTTCATGTTTTACCTTTCCTAGATCTTCTTTTAAGAATTTGATGAATTCATCTTTCCTGTATAATTCATCTTTCATTTTTCCCAAATTTTCTTCTAGAGTGAGATATGTGTGATCAGCTATCTTATTTCCTGTTCCTAATTTCAATTTCAGATTTTCAGACCTAAGTTCTAAGATACTGTTATCATGTTAAAGAACCTGGTTCTTCAACTCAGCATTTTTGTTATCATTCTCATTTGCCCTAGACTCGAGACTTTTACATTTTGCTTTTAGAATCACGCATTTCCTAGACAGAACTTCTTTCTCATTATTAATTATCTCAGACTCATTAATGAAGTCTGTTAATAGCTCAGCCAGCCTTTCTTTAGACAAGAATTTAATCTTGTCTTTGAGATAAAGAATACTTACCTCTTGTTCATCATCTAATTCTTCGATGGCCGTTAGTGCTTGCTCTTCCTCAACTTCATCTTCTGAGTCTTCATCTGAAGTTTCTCCCCAAGCAACAATCATAGCCTTGGTTGAACCTGTTTCTTTGTTCAGCTCTTTCTTTCTTCCACTCAATTTCCCATTGAGGGCAGTTTTTGATCATGTGGTCAGTCTTACCACACTTGTAGCACCCCTCATTAGTCTGTTTCTCCGAAGCTCTTGTTTTGTTGAAGTTTGTACCTATTGAAGAACCCTTTACTCTCATCAATTACTTCTTGAAATCCCTAGTGATCATAGCCACTTCATCATATTCCAAATCCGCACCTTCAGCAATTCTGAGAGCTAAACTTGTCTCCTTTTTGGGGGTATCCATCTTCATGGTTTGTCTCCTCATTTCATAGGCAGTTAGATTTCCAATTAGTTCATCCAGTCTGAGGGTAACAATGTTCATGGATTCCTGAATGGCAGTGATTTTGCTTTCCCATGTGACTGGTAGAACTCTTGTCAGAATCTTCTCAACCTTGTCTTCTTCAAGGATAATCCTTCAAAGAGATTCAAGTTCATTTGTCAAAGTGGTGAATCTAATGTACATATCCTGGATAGTTTCTCCTTCCTTCATAGTAAAATTCTCATATTGAGAATACAAAAGTGTTCCTCTTGATCTTTTCACTTGAGGTGTTCCTTCATGAGCCACTTGTCGAGTGTCCCATATTTCCTTAGCAGTTGTACATCTTTGTATCCTACTGTACTCGTCTGATCCTAGACTACATACAAGCCACTTCTTGGCCTTAGCATTTTTCTCCCACTTCCTCAGGTCCTCAGCAGTACAATCAACCCTTGTTTTTGGCACATCAATTCCTTCAGCATTCTTCTTAGTGGTTGCTAGGGGACCATCAGTGACTATGTCCCAAAGTTCATAATCTTCCCCTATAATGTGATCTCTCATTCTGTTTTTCCACCAAGAATAGTATTGACTATTGAAAAGTAGAGGCCTAGCAGTGGATTGCCCTTCCCAGTTCCCTGGTGGTGCACTCATTGTTGATCTTCTCCTAAGGTGTTAGCTTCTTCAAGGATAACCTGCTCTGATACCAATTGAAGTTCTAAATGTCAATACCACACAAGAAGAGGGGGTGATTTGTGTGGTACCTAATTTTTGCACTAGAAGAACTTGGTTCTTCTAGATGTACTTACTATGACTGTTTGCGAAATTTAGAGTGCATAAAATAAAGAACACAAAGATTTTTACGTGGAAAACACCTGGCTCAAAAAGTGAAAAAACCACAAACTACTACTCAGTAGGATTTTCCCAAACTTCCACTAAAATCACTAAGCCAAAACAGCATTTACAAAACTCTTGTAAACCTAAGGATTAAACTCTAATCCCAGCGTAGCACACAACCTCAATTGTTGCGACACCTTCAAGTTAACTCTAACTTGAATGCTCAAAGTACCTAATACAATTGCTTCTAGATAAATCTTAAAGGTACAATATAAAAAAACATACTACAATTGAACTAGAAATAAAGAAAGACACAATGGAATTGGTTCTTCACTCTGGTTCATGTAGCTTCAGATTTGCACACTTGAATCACACACAAATTGCTTTCAAAATCGCCTAGCTCTTTTGCTCTCAATTTTGTTTAACTTTTGCATATGTGCAATCACCTATAAAAGAGAACAATCATTATTATTTATCGATTTAGTAACTAGAGTTTGATTAAAACTCGAATTGCTGATCCTTCATCAAGTTCGAGTCCTAGAACAATTCAAAATCCAATCCTTATCCTTGATCTGGATGTAGTTCTCTTCATATAAGGAGACTTCAATTCCTTATCCTATGCAACCTTTTCGATCAGCTCAGAAGATATTGTTGTTGATCCTTGCGACTTATCTTCTTCACGCGTATGTCACATGTGTAAGTATATCAACACTGTGTCTCACATGATGGACCTGGTTCATGACTGTAATGATCTGGCCGATCATTTTTAGAATTTATGCTCCGGCCCCTATTAACTATTTCCCCTAAGTTCATTTCTACTATTTTGGTTTGCCGGGACGTTCGGTGTTTAATTTTGGAGATTTTTGGGACAATTAGTCCCTAAATGAGAGCTTAAGTGTTGAAAAATGATCCGTAGTTGGAACAGTGTGAAGACGGCCTCGGAATGGAAAACCGATGGTTCTGTTAGCTCCGTTAGGTCATTTTGAGGTTGGCAGTATGTTCGGATAAATTTTGGAAGTCCGTAGCTAAATTAGGCTTGAATTGGCGAAATTAGTATTTTGGCGATTTTCGGTAGATAGGTGAGATTTTGATTCGAGGGCCAGAATGGAATTACGAGAGTTGCTGTAGCTTCGTTAGGTGATTTGGGATATGCGTGCAAAATTTCAAGTCATTCGGACGTGTTTTGGTTTGGTTTTTGATCGAATGCGTGTTTTGGAAGTTTTAGAAGAACTTAGGCTTGAATTCGATGTAACTTGATGGTTTTGGCGTTGTTTGAGGTGTTTTGATAATTGGAACAAGTTTGGATGATGTTTTAGGATGTGTTGGTGTTTTTAGTTGAGGTCCCGGGGGCCTCGGGTGAGTTTCGGGGTGGTTTCGGAAAATTTTGGAGAAGTTTGATATTGCTGGTTCTGATGTGACACTGTAGCTTCGCAAATGCGAATTTTTGCTGGGAATTGCGAAAACACTGTAGGTTCGCAAATGCGAATTTTTGCTGGGAATTGCGAGAAAACACTGTAGCTTCGCAAATGCGAATTTTTGCTGGGAATTGCGAAAACACTGTAGCTTCGCAAATGCGAAGGATTTGCTGGGAATTGCGAGAAAACACTGTAGCTGGCAGAATGTTAAGTTCTGAAAATGTGACTTCGTTCCCATTTTCCATTTTTAGCGATTTGGAGCTCGGATAGGGCAATTTTTGGACAGATTTTCATAGAGAACAACGAGGTAAGTGCTCTTAACTCAATTTTGGTTGTATAACTTGAATCTATTACGAGTTTTGGCGTTTAATATGAGAATTTTGTTGGAAAAGTGTAGAAAACCCTCTTGGATAGAATCACTGATTTAAGGGTCGAAATGATATGGGAATTGGATAATTTTTATATGGTTAGACTCGCGGCGAGATAAAGAACCCGATGATGTAAAAATTTTGGAGTTTCGAGACGTGGGGCTCGGGGGCATTTTGGTCATTTTACATAATTTCCCGTATTAGCTTAGAATTTAATTGTAGAATCAAATACTTGAATTATTATTTACAATATACAATTTAATTGAATAGATTTGAGCCATTTGGAGTCGGATACTCGTGGCAAGAGTGTGGTTTCAGGTTGACTTGCACTCGTTCGAGGTAAGTAGCTTGTCTAACCTTGTGTGGGGGACTTTGTCCCTTAGGATATAATATTTGATAATTGGATGCCTTGTATGTGAGGTGACGAGCGCGTGCCTGAGCTAATTGTTGAAAACCCAATTTTTTACTTATAATACTTGAACTGAGTTTCTTCCGTATTTGCTTTATTCTACTTGCTATTATAGCCTATGCTAGTATAGAAAAGCATGATTAGTTGATCCAAATTGCCTATTTGCTTAATTCGCCTTAATTGTAATTACGTGAAACATGTTAGGCCAGAATTATTTGTTGCCTTGTATTGTTGCACTTCAGTTTCTGAATATTTCTCTGATTTTGGTTGCGTATTTACATTGGGACTACGGATGTGGGATTCCGGTAGCTCCCCCCTTGTTTGTTTACTTTGGGATTGCGGGTTCGATTCCCGATAGATCCCCCTGCACATTTAATTTAGGACTACGGGTTAGATTCCCGGTAGATCCCCCTGCACATTGATAGTTGGACTACAGGACGGTACTCCGGGAGATCCTTCGATATATTCATACGGTGGACTACGGGACGGTATCCTGGGAGCTCCTCGTACAGATTGATAAAAATGGAATACAGGACGGCATCCTGGGATATCCTCATTATTGGCATTGATATTGAGTTTTTTACTCTGTGTTATCTTATTTTCTGCGTGCTAATTGCTATTTGTGTAATCCGATTTATTTCGTAATTAATCCGATTTATTTCATAGTTGTATATCATTTTTCTGCTTATTTCATACTGTTGAAAACCTTATTATTATATTTAATCTCAGTAGGGCCCTGACCTTCCTCGTCACTACCCAACCGAGGTTAGGCTTGGCACTTACTGAGTACTGCTGTGGTATACCCATGCCCCTTCTGCGCATGTTTTTCATGTGCAACTCCAATTACCTCCACCTAGGCGTACTATCCTCGCGGAGGAGAGATCTAGCAGAGACTTTAAGGTATATTTGCCACGTCCGCAGACCAGAAGTCTCTATCTTATTCAAGCTTTAGTATATGACTTTCCTTTTTTTCGGTTGTGTAGACATTCTGAAATTAGAGCAGTGTATTTTCTTTCTATTAGCCTATGTTTCCTGTGAGTTTCTAGGTTTTGGGTGTTGTTTCTTTTGGATTACGTGATATGGGTTGTATTATGCCAAGTGGCACTTATACACAGTTTTTTCTTGACAGTAAGATTTTCAGTTGTTTGTTTCCGCAAGTTAGTTTATTTTCTGCAAGTTAGTTTATTTACTGCAAGTTAGTTTGTATTTCCGCAAGTTGTGTAAATTCCGCATTTTTAGGTTTACCTAGTCTTAGAGACTAGGTGCTATCATGACATGTTCACGGAGGGCGAACTGGGGTCGTGACAAGTTGGTATTAGAGCTCTAAGTTCATAGGAGTCATGGAACACATGCCGGTTTATTAGAGTCTCGTTGATCGGTTCGGAGATGTCTGTG
>MU784980.1:65897-91498 GCA_026770625.1 Nicotiana glauca | reverse complement strand
AACGGGTTTCACCAAAACTCTAGAAAATGAATTAGCTATTCATAATACTAAGTAAAACTACAATACTAAAAATCATAACCAACAATGAAAAATAGGAAGAGGAAGAAAAAACTTGTTGAAGAATTCCCCGCCTTGCTCTTATTGTGTCTCTGCCTCCTTAGGTCAAATATGTGTCAAAAATATGTCCAACTCTCAAAAATACCATTTTCCCATGTATATATACCAATTAGGGTCGGGCCCAAATAATTATACCTTCTCCTAGGCAAAAAAGGACAATATTTCACGCCTGTACTGCCACGGCCACGGCGACGACCGCGGAGGGCACTGCCTCAAACCGCGGCGCGGACCGCGGTGACGACTGCAGTGCACCTTCTACCGCATTTTTCACCCTGTTTCTTTTGGAATGTAGAAAAATGTAAAACTTGAAAGTTGTAGCCCTTTGAGTTAGCTTTCCAACCATATATTATGGAGTCTAAATAGATGTCAGAGAAAAAGTTTATGTCTATTTTACTAGACAGTGTACAATATGCCTTCTCGAGTCTTCGTTCGTACTTAATTATCAAATTTGACCCCCGAACCTGAACCTGGCTTAATTACTTGAGCTTTTACTCAGACTTCAAAGCTTCAAATCACTTAAATTCATTCCATAACATCTATATAGCTCGGAATCACACCTACAAGGCATAAAACACACAATTAGTGCAAAACACTAGCGATTAAAGCACAAACTCAACTAAAATGTAGCAAATTAGAGCGTAATCATCGACTAAAATACGTAATTATAGCCTATCATCAGTATGTAACAGAGTGGGTTATAACTTTGTTGGGTACATTTATGAATATGTATAAAATGCCAATGTTCTTTTTGCAAATCATTTGCACATACTTTAGATTTTCAATATTACTACTTAAAGGACTCGTTGGCCCAGTATTTATGATTAAGAAAAGTTAAGAATAAACGTCTGTTCGTATAGGCCTTCGGGAGTCATGTGCCGATCGTACCTCCTTAGGTTGGCACATGACAAACTTGGTATCAGAGCAGGTCGTGCCCTAAGAATTCTACAAACTGTATCTAGTATAGTCTTGTTTATAGGTATGTTATGCACCATACTTATAAAGAAGAGGCTATAAGATATCTAGGATGAATACCCTTATTTATGATCAAGATCGTGCGATAGAGCTGAGTTGTAATTATTCACTTTTAATTCCGATCTTATTTATATTTATAGCGATGCCTACCACGAGACGCCAGGAAATTATTCAGGGATTGAATAAAGATGCAGGAGAAGGTACCAGCTAGTTGCCACCTGTCCTTATGGGTCAACATAGACCACACGATGAGAGAGGAACTTTGGTTTCAAGGACAGTACCACTACCCCAAGAACAACACAAAGAAACTAATGCACCTCCTATTTCTCCTCCGATTGCTTTTTACTAAGATTTAGATATGAGAAGTGCAGTACAATTGCTAATTCAATTATTGGCCTCTCTGGCCCAAAGCCATGCCCCTACTACCTCAGATAGAGCAGACAATATGAGGGTTCGGGATTTCATAAATTTGGACCCCCTGATATTTACAAGAACAAATCCAAACAAAGAATTTCGTAACTTTTTAGATCAAATGTAGCGAACATTACAAGTTATGCATACAACTGTTACTGAGTCTGTAGAGCTTGCTTCTTAGACTGTGGGATATGGCCATAATATGGTATGAGACTTGGTAACAGTCTAGGGGATCCCTTGTCCCACAGCGATGTGGAGGGAATTCTCTAAGGCCTTTTGGTAGCAATATTTTCCTGTTGAACTCCGCCGAGCTATACAAGATAGATTCTTGTGGTTGGAATAAGGTAATATAAGTGTTAAGAGTACAATATATAATTTAACTCCTCTTCTAGGTATGCCCTATCAATGGTAGTTGAGATTGAGTGAACAGGTACATCGATTTGTGGGCAGTTTGGAACTGCATCTGATAAATGAATGTACCACAAATTCTCTAAATTCGATTATAGATATTGCTCATATTCAGGCCTATGCACATAACTTAGAGGATTACAAGAGGCTATAGCGAGTTGCTCGAGAGCACGACCAGGGTCAATCTAAAAGAGCCCGATCCACGGGTGACAAAAGAGAGTTTCGAGGCAAGATAAAGTCTTTATTCTCTCAGCCTTCTCCTAATTCAGTGGTTAACTTGCCATCACCGTCCCAGGGCTATCATAAAAAATGGACCACTTATTCTAGTTAGGGCCAGAATGTTTGAGGGCAGATTTAACAAATAGTGGGGATCATAGCAGGGCGAGACCTCCGATACCACATTGTGGCTGATCTGGTAGGAATCATTTTGGGCATTACTGCTAGGTTTCAAATCTGTATTATTCTTGTGGCAGCCTGATCATATCATGCGCTTTTTCTCGGTAAGAATTGTGGGTGGCGTGATAACATCAACGAGATTAGAAACAACTTCTTTATGGATAGCACATCCTCGAGATCAAGGCATGTAACCGCCGACATGAAGAGGTAGAGGTCGAGAGGGGATGTTTAGCCTGGGTGAGCAATAGCATGCCCATATTTAGTTGTCAGACCGAAAGAACTTAGATTCATCACCGGATGTGTTCACAGGTATATTATCTATTTTTTCCATTAGTGTGCATGCTTTTATATATCTAGGTTCTACTTTATCGTATATTACTCCATTTGTTGCTAGAAAATATGGTAAAGTATCTAAATTGTTATGATAACCGTTTAAAGTGTCCATGCCCATGGGCGAGTCCGTGATAGTTAGGCGAGTATACTGAGGTTGTGATGTGATGATTTATGATCACCATACCGTAGTTGATTTAAATGAGTTAGAAATGATAGAATTTGATGTTATTATGTGCATGTATTGGCTAGCCTCTTGTTATGCTGCGATGGATTGCTGAAAGAAAGTTGTTTGTTTTAACTTTTCGGGAGAACTCATATTGA
Source organism: Nicotiana glauca (assembly GCA_026770625.1). NCBI lineage: Eukaryota > Viridiplantae > Streptophyta > Magnoliopsida > Solanales > Solanaceae > Nicotiana > Nicotiana glauca. Next base: position 88,537 of record MU784980.1, on the reverse strand, counting down.
ATGGGAGGATGATATTGCAACCCCAAAATGAAAGTTTATTTCTTACCTTAAGGCTCAAAAGATGATCACACAAGGATGTTTCAAGAATTTGGTATAGGTGCAAGACACGGAGGCAAAGCCTCCCACCCTTCCTTCAATCGGTTCAAATCGTTAAAGAGTTTCTCGATGTGTTTTCTAATGAGCACTCAAGTATCTCACTCAAGTTTCTCGATGTGTATTCCATTGATATGCCACCCAATATGCAACCAATATAAATTTCCCGTACAGGATGGCTCTTGCCGATTTGAAGGAATTAAAAGATCAATTGAAGGACCTTCTTTATAAGGGCTTCATTCGACCCAATACTTCCCCATAAGACACCCAGTGCTATTTTTTCGCAAGAAATATGGTTCTTTGAGGATGTGTATTAATTACCGACAGCTGAATAAGGTAGCCATCAAGAACAAGTGTCCGCTTCCAAGGATCGATGATTTATTTGACCTGTTGCAGAGAGCTAAGTATTTTTCAAAGATCGATCTCAGATCTGGGTATCATCAGCTAAGGATCAAGAAGAAGATGTTCCGAAGGCAGCCTTTTGGACCAGATATGGAAATTACGAGTTTCTTATTATGTCATTCAATTTTACCAATGCTCCAACAACTTTTATTGACCTAATGAACTGAGTGTTTAGGTTTTTGGATATCTTTGTGATCGTATTCATAGACGATATCTTGGTGTATTCTTGATTAGAAGCAGAGCATCTGCAAATGGTTTTATGTACACTCCGAGATCATAAGTTGTATGCCTAATTTTCCAAATGTGAGTTCTAGTTAAACTCGGTGGCTTTTCTTGGGCATATAGTATCAAGTGAGGGTGTCGAAGTTGATAATCAAAAGTTCAAAGCAGTTAAGAATTGTCCATGGTCTACAACTTTTACTGATGTACGTATTTGTTAGGCTTAGTCAGATACTATCAAAGGTTTACGGAACATTTTTTTCATCTACAGTTGCTCCATTAACAAAATTTACGCACAAGTCAGCTAAATTCTAGTGGACCAATATTTGTGAAAAGAGTTTCCAAGAGTTAAAGTATAGGCTGACCTCAGCACCAGTTTTAACTTTCCCTAAAGGGCCTGAGGTGTACATTATATACTATGATGCCTCTAAAGCGGGATTGAGCTACGTTCTAATGCAACACAGGAAAGTTGTCGCTTATGCTTCGAGACAACTAAAGAAACACAAGCAGAATTACCCAACTCACGACTTGGAGCTAGGAGTTGTGATATTTTCCTAAAAAATATGGTGTCACTATCTGTATAGAGTCCATATTGATATATTCAGAGATCACAAGAGCCTGAAATACATCTTCAAACAAAAATAACTGAATTTAAGGCATCAGAGGTGGTTAGAATTATTAAAGGATTACGATTTTGATATCATATACCACCTCGAAAAGGTAAATGTCATGGCCGATGCATTAAGTCAGAAATCTATAGGTAGTTTGCGTTATATGGAAAAACATAAGTTCGAGATGGCCAAGGAATTGTACTGGTTGGATAATTTAAATGTACGATTGGTTGATACCGGTTGCATAGGAGATAAAATTTGAAATACTAACGAATCCTCGCTACTAGACAAATTGAACGCATGACAATTTAAAGATCCAGCCTTGGTGAAAATAAGGAAAAACATTCCCTTTCAAAGGGAACGGGTGGTTAGTTATCTGAGGATGGGGTCCTTAGATATAAATATTGAATATATGTGCCCGATGTCGGAGGACTTCAATAGTAGATCATAGCAGTGATTCATTGGTCCTGGTATTCTGTTCATCCAAGGTTAGCCAAGATTTATCAAGATCTTCGACAGCTATTGTGATGACCCAAAAGGTAATCACTTATTTTAGAAACAAATTTAGTGTTCCGAAACCTAAAAACCTCCTTTTTACCTCACCCGGATTTGCATGCGTGGTCCGAACCTATATCCGGAAAGCCTTCTATGTGAAAATGAGAGAAATAGAAATTTCTAGAGTTAAAAAATTTGATTATGGTTGACTTTGGTCAACATTTTTAGCAAACGGACCCGGATCCATGTTCTGATGATCTCGGGAGGTCTGTAATAAAATATGGGACTTGGGCGTATGCCCGAAAATGAATTCCGAGGTCCCAATCCTGAGAAATCAATTTTTGAAAGAAATTGTTTTGCTGAATTATCTAAGAAATGAAGAAAAGAATTAATATTTGAAACCATTCGTATCGGGCCCGTATTTTGATTCTGGAGCCCCGGTACAAACTTATTATAGTATTTAAATGATAACTGTAAAATTCGGTAAAAAACGGAGTTTATTTGATGTGAGTTGGACTTCCGGTTGAAGAGTTGTGAACTTTAAGTGTTCTTGATGAAAATGTTGAGTCTTGAGGTTTAATTCATGGTTTTAGATGTTATTTTGATGATGTGATCGCACGAGTAGGTCCATATGATTTTTTGAGTTAGTATGCACATTTGGTTTGGAGTCCCGAGGGCTCGGGTGAGTTTCGGGTAGGTTCCGGGATATTTTAGGCGTAAAACATAGTTGTTGCAAGTTCAGAGAAGTTGCAGGTCTCTGAACCCGCCAGTGCGGTCCGCAATGATTTTTTGCTACCGCGGAGGGGCCTTTGTGGCCGCAAAGGATTTTGTGCGCTCCGCGGTGGGGGCCTTGCTGCCGCACTCGATTTTGTGCGGTCCGCGATGAGCTCTGCGATCACAGTTCTTTTTGTGCGGTCCGCGGAGAGGGTCTGAGAGGGGTATATTTAAATAGGACTTTCAGTTATTTTTCACTTTTCAAAATCCCAAAAACGTAAGAGGCGATTTTCTAAATAATCTTTCTTTTCCAAATTAATTGTAAGTGATTTATAACTCATTTTCTTTACTCTTTAACTTCTTTTTACAAGATTTCATCCTAGAATCTAGGGTTTTCATGGTGGAATTGGGAATTTTGGGTAAAACCTAAGAATACTAAAATTTGGGGATTTAGACCTCAAATTGAGATTGGATTCCAAAACCAACTATATAGCCAGGCTCGATAGTGAATGGGTAATCGGTTTTTGGTCCGAATTTCGAGTTTGGACCAAGCGGGCCTGGGGTCGATTTTTGACTTTTCGGGAAAAACTTTAGAAAACTCATTTTTCATGCATTAGAATTGAGTCATTTAGCATTTATTGATATAATTGAGTAACTTGTGGCTAGATGCGAGTGATTTGGTAGTGGAATCAAGAGATAAAGCGGTAGTTGAGCTTAAATTGTGTTCGTGGCATCGAGGTAAGTTTTTGTTCTAACCTTAGCTTGAGGGATTAAGAGTTGTATCTTATCTGCTATGTGCTAATTATGGAGTACGACGTATATGCATGGTGATGAGTATCTATACGTCGGTGTCAAGCATGCCCATGAGTCTTGTATTGTAATCGTTATGACTCCTTTGTGGTTTATTGTGCTTCATATGAGGATTATCACTATTGTTTCCTTGCCGGAATATTGTTGTGACATTATTGTTCCCTTGCCCGGATGTTTGTTGTGATATTAGTGTTCCCTTGCCGGGATGTTATTGTAATATTATTGTTCCCTTGCCGGGATGTTGTTATTATGCTATTGTTTTCCTTGCCATGATTCTTTTATGATTGGTGTTGATATATGAAATGGGAGTGGGTTGCACACCTACAACGGTACTATATGAAATGGAATCGGGTTGTACGCCTGCAACTATATTATATGTGTACTTGTTCTTCTTATTTCCTTACCTTTGCTGGTAATTGATTTATGGCGTTCCTTACATTTCTCTACTGTTGTTCTATGGTTATCTATTACTCCCCGCAACATGTTTCCCTCGCCCAACTTTAGTTGTAATTATCTGCTTTTATTTACCCTATATATGATTTAACTGCACATGTTTATTTGGTAGTCTGGTCCTAGCCTCGTCACTGCTTCGCCGAGGTTAGGCTAGACACTTACCAGCACATGGGGTCGGTTGTGCTGATACTATACTCTGCACTGTGTGTAGATACTGATATCAGTGCGTTTGGACAGCAGTGAGGGTGCTGTCTTCAGTCCATTCAGGCAACCCGAGGTAGTCCTGCAGATGTTCGCGGGCCTTGGCATCTCCTCCTATCTTCCCTCGTTTTGTTTTTACTTATTCAGAGACAGACTTATGTATTTCCATTCAGACCTTATTTGTAGCATTCTTAGATAGTCCGTGACTTGTGACATTAAATTTTGAGTAGTATTGTACTTCAGATTATGTAGCTATGCTTGGTTGAATTATTAAGTTTTTCGTCTTTCGCATTTCTGGTTATTTATTTTATTCTGTTGCTTCATCACTTTGTATTTTAAATTGTTGAACATGTTTACATAAAAAGGAAGGTAATGATTTTATAATATTTGGCTTGCCTAGCTTCCATGAGTAGGCGCCATCAAGACTCCTGAGGGTGAAAAATTCGGATTGTGACAGCTATACTGGTGGAACGACATAAAGATGGACATTACTGAATACGTCATTCCATATCCAAAATGCCAACAAGTTAAGGTTGAACATCAAAAATCGAGAGGGTTGTTGCAAAATATGAAAATTCCAACCTGCAAATAGGAAGTGATCAACATGGATTTCGTTACCGGATAACCATGATCACGTCACGATTTGATTCCATATGGGTCATTGTGGATTGACTCACCAAATCAGCCCATTTCCTACTCGTAAAGCCTACCTTCTTAACTGAGGATTATGCCAAGATATACATTAAGGAGATACTTCGACTCCATAGTGCTCCTGTTTCCATCATATCAAATAGAGGTGCTTAGTTCACCGCTAACTTCTAGAGGTCATTTTATAAAGGAGTGGGTACCAGGATCAACCTTAGCACATCTTTCCACCCATAAAAGACGGCCAAGCCAAACGAACTATTCAAACACTCGAGGACATGTTATGAGCCTGTGTTTTGTACTTCAAAGGAAATGGGGAGGATCATATATCACTCATATAATTTTCTTACAAGAACAACTACCATTCTAGTATTCAAGTTGCACCATATAAGGCCTTATATGGACAAAAGTGCAGATCTCTTATCGGCTAGTTTGGAGTTGACGAAAAAAGTTATTGGGTCCTGAGTTGGTGCAATAGGTAGTAGAAAAGATGAAAATAATTCGAAGTCGATTATTGACTGCTCAGAGCAGGAAAAAGGTCTTATTCGGACAACCGACGCCGAGATTTAGAGTTCGCTAAGGGAGACTGGGTGTTCCTGAAGGTGTTGCCTATGAAAGGCGTGATGAGATTCAGCAAGAAAGGTAAACTCAGCCCCGAGTTACTCAGAAGGCCGGTCAAGTGTCTTATGAACTTGAATTATCCCCAAAATTGGAGGCAGTACATCCGATATTTCACATGTCTATGTTTCAGATGTCCTTGACTGACCCATCCCATATAACCCTTATTAAAGATATTCAAGTTACAGAAGACCTATCTTACGAAAATATTCCGGTGGCTATCATAGATTGCCAAGTGCGCCAACTATGAACTAAGGAAGTAGCTTCATTTAAAGTATTTTAGAGGAAAAAGAATGTGGAAATGACCTGGTAAGCTGAAGAAGATATGAAATCTAGGTACCCCCATTTGTTCCATGACTAGTTTCTCTATACGTGCGGTGCATGTATATCACTTATTAATTATAACAAAATATACATATTAATTCATGAAAAGAATAAATAGAACTTCAAGTTTCTTCATTAAGATTCAATTGTTTATTTTCTTTTTTCTTTTTTGGTTTCCACCAAGAGGCATACTCTCCGACTAACTCTATTCTCCTAGCCATTATACTATCAATTAAATTTTGGTATTGGTTGCCCTGGTATACGATGGAGGAAGCAGCACTCTTTGATTAACTTTATTTTTTGTATTTGCTTCAGCCATAACAATATCATTTGCCACTCGGTATAATTGTCTTTTTAAGATTGATTGCATTTTTTTGAAATATTCAAACCTCACTTTTTCTATTTTAATGTACATGCCACGCAAGAAATCTCCAGCTTCATCATATACACCTATAAATAATATTTATTTAAATATTGATAAGTATTAAGAGTTCAAATCTGATCGGTGATTATAAACGGTTAATATGGATAATGAGTCCTTTTTCTACTAAATAAGATAAACTTAAAGAAGATTGAAGCAGGCCCAAATGTGCCCTTGTACTATTCAAAATTACTCGATCTCTTTTTTTTTTTTTTTAATAAGGTCCTAGTGCTTGATATCTTCCTTGGATGACCAAGGTTCTTTTTTCATATTATTACAATAATGAGCTCTTCTTTCTCTTCCCCTTTGAAAATGGAACTTTGATAAATGCAATTTCAATTCAACAAAAAGATATTTATAAGATATGAAAATTAATTAAGATGTGACTTAAATGAAGAGAAAATAGTAGAAAGAATTGATACATTCATCAAAATGATAGACTTTATTGTTGCTTTGTCCCTCTAGTTTCCTGAAAAGATTAAGATATAATAAAAATATATTATCACATTAATTTATAGTAAGTATATTATCAATAACGTAACTTCTGAAATGTAACAAAGTAAAAGTATACCGTAGAATGATGACTCACATAACTGTTGGTAAATATATATTTAATTTCATATTTTTTGATATATATATATATATATATAGAATCTTGTCTGCAAGAGCAAGAAGCATATAATAGTAAAATTATAAAGTAAAATATGACTGTAATTTGTTGGCATAGTTCAATTGGACTCAAAGTTTTTAAAAGACTAAAGGCGTATAGGTTAAAATATGAGCAAAATACAATGTGATTATATCATGATAACTGCAAAAGTTATAAGAATATAATATAAATAATTCGTAAAAAACTTGCTCATTTTTTTTGATAACGAACAAAAAAAAAATTACTCTTGAACATATCAAACCATGCGTAGGATTGTTCTGTGCAAAGAGTAAATGCCATAAATATCTGAAATATTATGATAAAATGTGATCGTTGGTTGATCTTATTCATCTAGTTTAATATTTAAATACTTCTCATGATTAAAATTACGATGTTGTAATGGAAAGTAAAATTCTTTTGTGTATATGCTTAGTTTGTGAGTCTATGTGCTTATTATGTGCGTGCTTGTTTGTTTTTGTTTTATTCTTAAGGATTTTAGATTATTCTGATTTTTGTTTAGCAATAAATTAAGAAAACATTTGAGTTGGTCTATATGCGAAATAAAGTTTTGATTTTATTTAGTCCTTTCTTGTAGATCATAACTAATATCTCAAGTCATGCTCTAAGCTCTCCAAATAAACTGTCTTTTTGGAATTTATTTTAGAAGTCTATTTAGATTCTACACAAAGTTTAATCCTTCTACTTGGAAATTAAGTATCAGAAGGCACAACAAACTATGACTTTTCCTTAAAATTTTAGCCTAATCTTTTATCTGTTTGGCAATAGATTTAGGGTAAACTTAAGCTTGTATATGGGCAAACAAAAATTGATTTTTATTAGCCAATTATTGTACCTTTAGATGTCGCTACTTATTTCTCAAATAGTATAGAGCTATTCAAATACACCTAGCTTTTCTGGAAAGTTTTCTTTAATGTCTACTAAAATAGTCACATTTTCCACATTTGACTTGAAAATAATGTAACAGGAAATTGCAGTAACACAAAAAGATTGGCATTGATCATGCACAAATCAGACTAAGAAGCACTATGTAGAAGTTAAATTGACAAATTACAACCACAACATCTAGAAAAAGACAGGCCGCTGAGAAACGTAGAAATATATAAGCGGTAAATTTGTAACTCAATTTTACTCTAACCAGGCCGAGAAAATTCGAACTAAATTAAGGTGTAATCATCTCCAAATTATAAACATTTTAGAGGACAAAAATTAGCTAAACAACAAACTCAATTAAGGTGCGCATCTCAGAAATGAATGTACAAAGTAACATGAGAAGTACGTACCTATATGAGTATTTTCTACCACGTAAATTTAAGGAACTTACAAGTTGATTTTCAGAGAGATAGATATTGCCGATAATTTAGTCCAAAAAATAGATAGAGGAAATAATAGCACCGCCAAAGATCTGACATCAATAACAAGTGAGAAAGATTATGAAAAAATTAAGTATGAAAAAAAGTTTGGTGCAAACCTGAACTAAAATAGGAGATGGCGAAGTGAGAAAGAATTCGCATCCAAAAATTTAATTTTTAAAGACAATAATGAAATGATGGGAACTCTTCAAAGATGTTCCGTAAGTAGAGAAACGTCGGGAGCATGTCTCTTCAAATGGCATCTTTTCCTATGTTTTTTTATTTGGGGTTTTTAATTTTATAAAATAAGTTAATTGTATATGTAGTTAGATATTATTAGGGGTATTTTAGTAATTCAACTTTTAACTAAAAAGCTTCATGTTTTTAATATATTATAGATAAATTATAGATACATGAAGCAACAATGAGTCCACTATGGCGAGCACAACTCTAGAACAATAAAGAACCTTATAAGGAGGGGGGGGGGGGGAATGATCCAACATTCGAGGAAAAATATTCTGAAGGAGGGGATGATGTTACACCCTACACCTAAATAAAGCTTGGTAAGTTGGCATCTAGTGTGGCCAATCTGCTGGCAACACGCAAGATGGCAGAAGGTGGATACATGTTTTAGTGGACTTGCGCCAAATGTCTCCCGGGATGCAGTGATCGGGGCGGGGCGACCCTTTTTTCTTGTGGAGCAGCAAAATTTACTATGCTTGGTATAGTATATAAAGGGCAATGAGACTCTTTCTCTTTTATTCTAGGAGCATCACTCACTATAATTCACCCAACAGCGCTCTCAAAACTCCTTTGAAAATTTTTAAGCAGATTAAACTAAATCAGAGGCGATTCTTGTAGGATTGAACGAGAAGAAGCTTAGGATCTTCACTGTAATGCCTGTGGAGCCTGAGTTAATTACCACAAAGGCGTAGAAATTCAGGGTAACATAGCTAGTTCTTTAACAAGGCATGTAAGGCAACTTCCTCGCTTGGCATGATTGGTGTAAGTCTCTCTCTCTTTTCCTCTAAAAGAGTTCTTGTATTGTAACGATTTTATTATTTTGGGTCTTCTTCGATGATGTCGTCCTGCATGTTTACATTATGCTTGATAGCATTTCTTTCAAAGTCTAAAATGTTTTCAGTTGGTATCTAGAGGTCCGAACGTATGCCGCTCTCTAAGTCTAAATTTAATATCTCTTGAAATTGACTCCGTATTGCACTTATATGCGTATGTATCATTTTTTATTAGTCCGAGCCATGCTATAGACAGTTGGGTACAACCCCTTTTGTACAACCACTAATCAGTTGGATATAAAGAGACACAATGTGAAACACTTTGCCGAGCCCTTATGTGGCCGGATGCGACCGAGCCCTTGTGTAGCTGGATAATAATGAGCTCTCTATGAGGTCGGGTACGACATGATGTGATATAAGACCCTCTCGAGCCCTCATGTGCCCGAGTACAACCGAGACCTCTTGAGGCCGGGTATGATGTGATGAAAGGAATCAACTTTTGTTGATTCCTATGCGAGGCCGAATAAAATATGAAATAATATTCCTCAAAGGAGGGCTAAATAATTTTATATTGTATTTAATACATAGTGTCCGTGAGTGGCTTAACCTTTCATAAAATTTGCATTTTTATAAGTTTATGTCTGCTACAGTTTATGACCCTAGTGGTTTATCTTTGGTATTCAATTTGAAAGCAAGTACTCATATCTCCTATGTTATGCATTGATTTTACATGCTTTCTTAGCCTTACATACTCAGTATATTTTTTGTACTGACGCCCTTCCCTTTTGATGTTGTGTTCATGCTCACAGGTACAGATAGACCTGGTGATGCCTCTCCCCAATAAATGCACGTTTCAGCTGTTGGTTATCGCTCTCTACTTTTTCGGAGTAGCTGCTCAAAAGTAGATAGGTACTGAAGCATATATTCTAATCATTTTGGGTACGACAGGGCCCTATACCGACCAAGTCATGTATATGTATGACTCATTTTGCTATTTTTAGAGGTTTGTAGACTAGATTTTGGTTGCATGTAGCAGAGTGGGTTATAACTTTGTTAGGTAAAGTTATGAATATGTATAAAATTTCAGTATTCCCTTTGCAATTAAGTTGTACATATTTTAGATTTCCAGTATTACTACTTGAAGGCCTCGTTTGCCCACACTTTATGATTAAGAAAAGATAAGAATGGACGTTGGTTCACACGGGCCTTCGGGTGTCGTGTGCTGGTCGCACCTTCCTAGGTTGGGGTGTGACATTAAAAACATATAAATGAAGTTTTAAGATCTAGGAGAAAAACGATAACCAACTATAATTTTAAAGTTTAAATAAATAATAAAACAGGATTTTAAAAAGAGAAAAGATATAGAGAGGAAATAAAGTAAAAAAAAAAAAATTAAGATAAAGAGAAACAAAAAAGAAAATTAAAAAAGGGAACAAGTAGGGCCAAGAGGAAAAGTAAAAATGGCTTGCTAGTTATAAAGTCATTGTAATAGATTGAGGCGGCACAAAAATTACAGTCATGTTTTAATTCTTCTACGCTAGAATTAAAAGTTTTTTCTGTACAATCATAGTTAATTAGTATTTACTCTCACATTAACTTATTATTTAATTATAATATATTCATATAATTTGATATAAATATATTTATATATTTTCTTTCTCCTAGTTCCTCCTTTCCTCACTCAAACCTTCTTTTTTCGTTCTCTTTTGAATATACACTTTCTCAATTTTTGGGAGATTCCCATCCCTCCAAAAAGAAATCTCCACCACATCACCCAAAATTCCTAGTTTTATCTTCTAAAACACACTAAGTCTCTAAATATTTGGAAAACAAGTTCAGTCATTGCTTATACAAACTAAATGAGCAAATTACTAATATTAAAATATTTATTCGTTAACTATGAGATAGCAAGTCATATATACATATATGTTTGAGCAAACTCCGTAAATGTCTGTTTCCTTCAATATTTTTTTTGTTTCCACGAATGTACTACTCCGAAAGCACTTTGCCCCTATGAAATGGTAAATACTCAACCGCATTGCATTGTATGTTTGTACCAACCCAATAATTAGATGACTCATGTCTTCACAAATATGGTTATCATAAAATCATAGTTAATTAATATGCTTTCTTTCTTTAACTTATCACTTAACTATGAAAAATCAGTATGATTTGGTGTAATAATCATTTTCTACGATATTAATACAAGTCAACTATTGTTGGCAGGGGCGGATCTATTGTTAAGCTCCGAAGTGAAATCCTTAGGATTTGCTAGTATATTAGATAATCTGAGTGGTAAGTAGAGGAACGCCAAATTTAGTTAAATATCTTCAGCACAATGTATAAATATACCTTGCCACTATATCAACATGATTTTTTGGAAGGTAATAGATACTTGTGAAATCCTTCGCGCCTTTTTTTTTACTTCAAATTAATATGAATTTAAGTTCTTTTTATTTTTTGCATCCGTATAATCTATAACGATCCAATAGGTCGTTTTGAGCACTAGCTCCATTTTTATGTTCTGAGACCTTTCGCAACTTTATTTGATAATCTATGACTTGCGTACGTGATCCGTGTCATTTTTTGGATGGGTTAGAAAATATAATTTTTTACTTAAAATGAGTCTTGAGTTGACCACAGTCAATGTTCTTTGTAAACGACCTTGGATCAACGTGTTTTTGGACTTGTATGCATGTTTGGTTGGGGACCCAAGCGTGTTTTGGCGCATCATATAAAAATTGATAAAAGTTGAGTTTCAAGTTAAAAATCTTGAGTTTTGATGATCGATTTTTGTTATTTAATATTAGTTTTTTAATTTGAGTTAGCGAATGAGTTTGTATGATATTATTACAGTTGTATGAATGTTCGGGCTAGATCCTGAGAGGGTTGGATGAGTTTCAGATATGTTTTGATAGGTGTTGAACAACTAATGCAAAATTGCTGCCTCTTACCTGCAGATCTCGCAAATGCGAGGTACTTCTTGCAAATGCGAGCCTAACTTTTGTGAGTGACTGCTTGCATTTGTGAAGGGGGATGGAGAATGGGCACTTTGCAATTGCAAAGCTTGGATCTCATGGGGGAAGCTCCCCAACTGCGATATATCTGTCGTATTTGCGATTCTTAGGAATGTTGTCCAGCTTCGAAAATGCAAAACTTTGATCGCATTTGCACACATGTGGGCTGTTGCAAATGCGATACTTTTGTCATAATTGCAACTTCTTAGGGGTTGTGATACTAATCGCAATTCCGATCAGTGCTTAGCTTTTGTGAATATCGCAGATGAGAATAAAAGTTCAGAATTGTGATACATGCAGCTGGGTCGTATTTCAAAATATGAATTTAGAAATTTTGTAAAATTAGGATTTAGACTTCGAATTTAGGTCGTATTTCGAAACAAATCACATATCTAGGATCCAGGGTGAATGGGTAGTTGAGATTTAGCCCGAATCTCAAATTTCGACCAAGCGAGCCCGGGGTTGGCTTTTGTTCACTCGTGGGTAGTTTTTAAAACTTGTTTCAAATTAATTGAACTATATTTAGCTAGTTTTGATTGGTTGTAGGCTTATTCTAAAGTAAAAGATGTGGTTGATTGTTGATTTAATTTTAGAAGAGGTAAGTGTTGTGTTTAACTTTGACTTAAAGGAATTAAGACGTGTTTGATCTATTTGGTATGTAAATTATGTGTGGGGACGACGTATGTGCAAGGTGACAAGAGTACATGCACTGCCATGGGTTAAAGTATGCAAGGTGGGCTATTTATCTTTGTGTCATCATTCATTCAAAGTTATATCTCATTATATGACTTTTGCTAAATGCCATTACTTTTTATTTATGTCTTATTTGTTATCTGTCATTTATTTGTTACTTGTTTCTATTTGTTCACTCCTTGATCAAGTTTTGCTTACCTGCTATATGCTCTCACCTGTATTAATTGAACGTTTCACTATTTCATGCCTTAACTTGCCTTTATTGCCTTGACCTTACTTGGTGCACTTAGTTAACATATATTCGATTGTGTGAGCCCTTAGCTATTCTTGCGTTAATGACTCGTTGAGGTTCGTGTTGGCTTACAATGTGAGGATACTTTATGAATATGAGTTGTTGGTTGTTCTCTCTTGTACTCGTAGTTCCTTGGTGATTTATACGCGTTAGCTTCCTTTTTATGTTGAGATTTCGAAATTTGTTGTATTGAGTTGTTGTTGATAATGAAATGATATTGGAGACGGGTTGCGTGCCGCAATAGAATAGAAATGAATTTATATTGGAAACGGGTTGCTCGTCACAACAGATATTGATATAATATTGGGATCAGGTTGCACCCCGCAACGGATATTGAAATGATATTGGGATTGAGTTGCACGCCACAACGATAAATGATGTGTTGTAACTGTTTGTAGCCATGGTATTCTATTTTCTGTATTGAGATATTGTGTTACGATATGATGTTATTCGGGGGACCTTTATTAGTTGACCTTCTGGATCCGTTGTTATGAGTTTATCTTTTTTCTCTATATTTCTATTGTCTTTTATTTTTTATTCATACATGTTTATATTGAGTGTCTTGTCACAACCTTGTCATTACTTCGTCGAGTCTAGGCTCAACACTTATGGAGTATATGAGGTCGATTGTAATTATACTACACTTTTGCACTTCTTGTGTAGATCCGGGTGTCGTATCTTATTTCACACTGTATTTGTAGCATTCTAGTCGCTCATGCACTTGTGACTCCGGATTCCTAGGATTAGTATAGACAACATTACTTATGGATTTTTTATATGTATTCAGAGTATTTAAGTCTTTAATTCTTAATATATTGCTTTTAAATGGTTAAACTTGTTAATTCTTTAGCTAACGTTGGCTTTCCTAGCAATCAGATATTATATGCCATTATGGTCCTGTGTGTAATGACCCGACCGGTCGTTTTGAGAGTTGTAACCCCATTCCTCCATTTAATGCTCATTTTATACTTTATAGTTGTTATCTGACTTGTTAGGGTAGTTGCTTTGGGTCCGGAAAGATTTCAGAATAAATTGAGATACTTAGTTTGAAGGTTGAAAGCTTAGGTTGAAATGGTTGACCAGATGTTGACTTATGTGTAAACAACCCCGAAATGAAGTTTTGATGGTTCCTTTAGCTTCGTTGGATGATTTTAGACTTAGAAATGTGTCCGAATTGTGATTCGGAGGTCCGTAATAGAATTAAGCTTAAAATGGCGAAAGTTAGAAATTTGAAAGTTTAACCGAGAGTTGAGTTTGTGGTTAGCGGGCTTGGATTGGGTTCTTGGAGTTGGAGTAGGTCCGTGGTGACAATTGTGACTTGTGTGCAATTTTGAGGTCATTGGGCTTGATTTGACAAGCTTCGACGTTAGTTGTAGAAGTTGGAAATTTGTTAGTTTCAATAGGCTTGATTGTTGTGCGATTCATGTTTTTGATGATGTTTGATATGATTTAAGGGCTCGACTAAGTTTGTTTTGTGTTTTAGGACTTGTTGGTATGTTTGGTTGAGGTCCTGGGGCCTGGAGTGAGTTTCGGATGGTTAACGGATCGAAAATGAGATTTAGAGCATTACCGAAGCTGGGAGCCTTATGGTGTGATCACATCTGTAAGGGGATTGGACGCATATGCAGCTGGAAAGGCATAGGAGCGAGGTTGGCTTGAGCTCGGAAATTTCGTAGGTGCGAAGGATTTGTCCGCACCTGCAAGGTCGCAGATGCGGAGAGGCATCAAAGGTGCACGTATGGGAGAGAAAGCCTGGATGCGCAGGCGCATCTGCGCATCTGCGCATGAGGGACCGCAGAAGCGGAAGTGGGTGGGGGGTCCTGGTTCACAGAAGCAAAGGAAATCTGCAAAAGCGGGAGCACAGATGCGGTCAAGTGGAGCGCATGTGCAAGATCCCTGGACAGAACATTAAATCCGAGGGTTTCGTGATTTTTCCCATTTTTGACTTTGTAAACTCGGTATAAGGTGATTTTTGAGAAGGATTTTGAGGGGTTTCTCGAGGTAAGTTACTTGTGATTAAATTTATTCAATAATTACGGTTCCCCATTGAATTTTCCACCTAGATTGTGTTGTTTTGATGTGTAATTTTGGGGGGTTTTGAGGCTAGGGATATGTTAAATTGTGGATTTGGATGTCGATTTGGTATTGAAATTTGGTATGGTTAGACTCGTGGCGAATGGGCTTCCAGATTTTGTGACTTTTATTGGATTCCGAGTCATGGGCCCGGGGGCCCGACGTTTGAGTTAATTTTTTTGACTTTTGATTAAGATCTTAGTATTATCTTATGGAATTGATTCCTTTAGCTCGTGGTTATTGTATCGAACTAGTTTTTACTAGATTCAAGGCATTTTTAGGCTGTTTCACAAGGAAAAGGCTTGTCAGAATAAGGATTTGCGCAGCTTGAGGTAAGTAACACTTCTAAGCTTGATTCTGAGGGTATGAAACCTCGAATTACGTGTTATACAATTGATATTGAGGTGACACACATGCTAGGTGACGGGTGTGTGGGCGTGCACCCTGTAAATTGTGAATTAGTCAATTTCATGGAATTGTGTAGCTACCTTAACTGAACACTTTTACCTTACTCAATGTGTTAGAGCACTTGAGCTATAATTTATGCTAGAAATCATATTTAAACTGTATTCTGGTATTGTTGGGACCCACAATGGTCATTTCATGCTGTTAAGTTAATTGTTTAATAGCAGTCATGTATTCAGTCGTATTCATCGTTCATATCATAGCCCAGTCTCTTTTATTTTACATTGTCACATCTCGTATAATTGATTAGGGCTGCTTAGTATGAGCATTGTGAGATTGAGAGTCTGGAGAGATTTATGACTAAGTGAAGCCGAGAGCCTGATTGTGAGTGATAATATAGGGCATGCTTTTATTTATTTATGCCTACATCTGGCGCTTGGGCTAAAGGAGCCCCTCCGGAGTCAGCACCCCCACAGTGAGCGTAGTGGATATTATATTTGGGATGGAGTTCCCTGGAATGGAGTTTCCCTATATATTCACATTTGGGATAGAGTTCCCAGAGCATGGAGTTTCCCTATACATTTATATTTGGGATGGGGTTCCATGGGCCGAACCTGCCCTGTACTGTTCTGAGTGATTGAGTACTCTAAGAGTTTGAGTACGCGAGGCTTACATTGTAGTGTACCACATACAACATCCACAGTGGCATGTAGGTATAGAAATGTCATGTCCCTCTTATCATCTAGAGTTGATCTATTTTACTTGTGTTGAGTTTTATCTGATGAACTTGAAAACATGCCTACATTTTTATATCGTTATTTTTCTATATTGAATTGTACCTGTTGTGTTCGTCACTACTTTCAGTCCAAAGATTAGATTTATTACTTATTGAGTTGGTTGTACTCACGCTCACCCTGCTCCTCGTGTGTAGATCCAGGTGCTTCCAGTCACGGCGGTTGCTCAGTTGTAGAGTCCAGACCTCCGGAGATCATCGAGGTAGCTGCTTGGCGTTCGCAGACCTCGACTCTTCTCCCTTATCTTTCATTTTTATTTTCTCGACGGTGTACTAGACTATATCTTTTTGTAGATGCTAATGTACTCGGTGACACCCCTATTTTTGGGAGAGTTTATGTATTGAGTTATGATTTCCTATCCTGTTTTAAAATGATTTCTCCTTTATTTCAATTGTTTTGGTATTTTTCAAAGGTTTAAAGTGTTGGAAAAGTTTGCATAGTCGTCTTGCCTAGTACTATGATAGGCGCCATCACGATGGGGTGGCTTTGGGTTAGGACACCGTGGTTGGCATTTTGGTTCGTGACAAGTTGGTATCAGAGCACTAGGTTGCTTAGATCTCACAAGTCATACGCAAGCTTAGTAGAGTCTTGAGGATTGGTACGAAGACATCTGTTCTTATATTCTAGAGCCTATATGGTTTTAAGAAATTTCATTTCTTTCTTTCTATATCGTGCGACTTGATTCTATCATTGAAGTTTGAATCATTCTTCTATCAATATTTTGCAGATGGTGATAATACATACGACATCCACAGTTGACCGGAGCCCCAAGTCGCAGCCACTAACAAGAGTAGGGTTCTAGGCCAAGGCCGAGGTAGATATATTGCTCATCCTAGAGTATATGCAACAACACCTGTTGTTGAGCCTCAAATTGAACAGGATGAGGAGATCTATGTTCCGACCATGCCAGTGGACCAACTTAGGTTCTAGAGGGATTTATTGCTACCCTAGTACTTTAGGAAGTCCTAGTCCGCATGGTTGTCCATATGGAGAGTGTGGCCCAAGTAGGTGTGTTTCTTATGGAACCAACCATCTCTTCTGATGGAGGAGGATCTAGACTCCCACTACCCACATTCCAGAGCAGATGGCTCATGGGTATTATAACCTAGTAGCTCTACCAGCTAGGGCTGCTCAGCCTGTTACTGCTTCATAGCCCAGGGAGAGGCCCGCGATGTCAGTTGAGGGTTGTATAGGTTGGACAAGTTTACCAAGCTGTTTCTCTCCTCAGTTTAGTAGTTCACCTTCTAAGAACCCCTAGGATTTCTTAGATTATTTCCATGATATATTGCTCAACATAGGTATGGTGGAGATTAAAGAAGTTGATTTCATAGTGTTTTAGATGACTAGTTCTGCCAAGAGGTAGTGGCAGGAGTATATTCGAGGTTGGACAGCTGGTTCACGTCCTCTCATTTGAGCCCTGTTCTCATAGTTATTCTTTGAGAAATTCATCTCCTTCACTTAGAGATTGAGCCCTTTCAATAAGGTAGCATGACTGTTACTCAGTATGAGGCCAGATTCATGAATTTATCATGTCGTGCATCTATCTTGGTCTCTACTGAGAAGTAGATGGTGCAGAGGTTTATTGATGACTTTACTTATGGCATCAATCTACATATGACCAAAGAGATCGAGGATAATAATTCTTTTAATAGGGTTGTGGAGATTATTAGGCGAATCAAGAGGAATCGTGGCCAGGGGAGAGAGGTGACATCTGAGTAGAGGCCTCGTCATTTTGGTAGTTCTCTGGTGCCTCATATGGAGGTAGGGATTCATTTGGCAGAGGCTATCCTATCAGGCTGGTTCAGTCAGTACTGCAGGTGTCTGTCCTTCAGGTGGTCACGGTGCATATGGGTCTCATTTAGAGTAGCTAGTATTGAGTGCACTTTCAGCTCCTATTAGTTCACCACCAATACAGAGTCACTATGATGGTCATTCGGGTCATAGGGACAGTCTCATATTCAACAATTACGTCAACTGAGGGGTTGTTTTGAGTGTGGTAACACAGGTCATATCAGGAGATAATGTCCTAGATTAAGGAGTAGCAGGACACAAAAGGGTACTCATGCCATAATTCTGACACCAGTTTCTCCACAACCCGCTCATCCATCTAGAGGAGGGTGTAAGGTAGCCCGATGATGAGGTCAGGTAGCTAGAGGTGGAGGCCAGTCAGTGAGAGGCTATCTGAGAGGTAGAGTTCATATTGCTGGGGCTTAGCCCCGCTGCTAGGCATTTCCAGCTAGACCTAAGGCGGAGTTGTTTGATGCGGTCATCGTATGTATTATTTTGTTTTTTTATAGAGATGCATTAGTTTTGTTTGATCTAGGTTCCAGTTATTCATATGTATCATCCTATTTTACTTCATATTTTGAAAAGTCTCGTGATTCTTTGAGTACTCCTATTTATGTGTCTATGCCCGTTGGGGATTCTATTATGGTGGACTGGGTCTATCGTTCTTGTTTGGTCACTATTGTGAGCTATGAGACTAGGGTTAACTTTCTGTTACTTAATATGGTAGATTTTAATGTGATTTTGGTCATGCATTAGTTGTCAATGTATCATGTTATTTTTTGATTATCACGCCAAGACTGTGACATTAGCTATATCATGGTTTCCTAGGGTAGAGTGGAGAGGGACTTTTGGTCTCTCTACTAATAGGGTTATTTCATATATAAAGGCTCAGTGTATGGTCCAGAAAGGGTGTTTGGAGTATTTGGCTTATATTTGTGATTCTAGTGCGGATGTTTCTTTCATGGATTCAATTTCAGTTGTGTGTGAGTTCCTAGAGGTGTTTCCTATAGATTTGCTGGGTATACCACCCGACATGGATATCGACTTTTGCATTGACTTGGTTCCGGGAACTCAACCTATCTCTATTCCACAATACCATATGTACCTAGTTGAGTTGAAAGAATTGAAGCAGCAGTTGCAAAATTTGTTTGATTAGGGATTTATTAGACCCGGTGTCTCGCCTTGGGGTGCACTGGTGTTCTTTATGAAGAAAAATGACAAATCGATGAGGAAGTGCATAGATTATCGGCAATTGAATAAGGTCACTATCAAGAACACGTATCTATTACCGAGGATGTATGTCTTATTTGAACAGCTTCAAGGTGCAAAGTTGTTTTCCAAGATTGATTTGAGGTCGGACTACAATCAGGTGAATATTAAGGTATCGTATGTCTATAATATAAGTTTTCACACTCGGTATCCTCACTACAAGTTCTTGGTGAGGTCATTTGGCTTGACTAATGAACGGGTGTTAAAGCTTTACCTGGATTCCTTCATGATTATTATCTTCATTGATAATATTTTGGCTTACACCTGCAGTCGAGAGGAGCATGATACCTATGGATTGTATTTCAAACTCTGAAGGATCATCAATTATATGACAAGTTTTTGAAGTGTGAGTTATGACTAGAATTAGTTGCCTTTTTGGTACATGTTGTATCTTTTGAGGCATCAAGGTGGATCCTAAGAAGTTTGAGGTAGTTCAGAACTGGCTTAGGCCTATATTAGCTACATAGATTCGGAGCTTCTTAGGTTTGGCAGGTTATTTGCGCCGGTTCGTTGAGGGATTTTCATCTATCTCAGTACCATTGACCAAGTTGGTCTAGAAGTGTGCTCTTTTTAGATGGTCTGATGAGTGTGAGGAGAGCTTTCAAAAGCTCAAGATTGCATTGACTATAACCCCAGTATTGGTTTTGACTATAGGTTCAAGATCTTATATTGTGTATTGTGATGTATCCTGTATTGGATTTGGCGCAATATTAATGCAGGATGGTAGGGTGATTGCCTACGCGTCTTAAAAGTTAAAGGTTCATGAGAAGAATTACCCTATGCATTATTCTAGTTGGCAATCATTGTTCATATGCTGATGATTTAGAGGCACTATCAATACGACATACCATGTGAGGTCTATGTCGACCATCAGAGTCTCCAGCACCTGTTCAGGCAAAAACACCTTAATTTACGGTAATGGAGTTTGTTAGAGTTATTAGAGGAATATGATATCACCATATTATATCATTTGGGGAATGCCAATGCAGTGGCTGGTGCATTGAGTAGGAAGGCTAAGAGCATGGGCAGTTTGACATATTTACCAGTAGTTGAGAGGCCACTAGCTATAGATGTTCAATCTTTGGCCAATAGATTTGTGAGGTCGGATATTTTGGAGCCTCGTCGGGTTCTTACTTGTGTTGTGGCACAGTCATCATTGTTAGAGCCCAAGGCTCGCCAATTTGATAATCCTCACTTGTTGGTGTTGAAAGACACAATGCTGCGGGTGCTAAGGAGGTTGTGATTGGAGATGATGGTGTTATGCGACTTTGAGGCCGGATTTGTGTTCCAAATATTTATGGGTTGAGAGACCTGATCCTAAAGGAGGCTTATAGTTTGCATTATTCTATCCATTCAGGTGTCAGAAGATGTACCAAGACTTCAAACAACACTATTGGTGGCAGAGAATGAAGAAAGATATTGTCAGTCATGTCTCTCGGTAGATGAACTATCAACAGATGAAATATAAGCATAAAAAACTAGGTGGGTTGACTCAGAGATTGGAGATACCAGAGTGGTCGTAGGAGCGCATCATTATGGTTTTTGTGGTAGGATTACCATGGACCTTGAAGAAATATGGGGCCATTTGGGTCATTGTAGACCGATTGACTATGTCTGCACACTTTATTCCGATGATGACTTCCTATTTTTTAGAGCAGTTGGCTCAGTTTTACATTCGGGAGATTATCCGCCTGCACGAAGTGCCTATTTCCATCATATCTGACCAGGGCACGTAGTCACATTGCATTTTTAGAGAGCCGTGCAAAATGAACTGGGCACATGGGTGGAGCTGAGTACCACATTTTATCATCAAATGGACAAACAGTCCGAGCGTATAATTCAGATTTTGGAGGAAATGTTGCAAGCATGCTCTATAGATTTCGGGGGCCAGTGGGACCAATTTTTACCTCTAGCGGAGTTTGCCTACAACAACAGCTATCGGTCGAATATCCACATGGCTCCGTACGAGGCCTTATATGGGAGGCGATGTCGTTCGCCGTTTGGTTGGTTTTGTTCTTAGAGAGGCTAGATTGTTGGGCAATGATTTGGTACATGATGATATGGAAAGGTTAAGGTGATTCAGGAATGACTTCGTAAAGCTCAATCTAGGAAAAAGAGTTATACATACCAGAATGTTTGAGGCGAGGCTTACATGGAGGGTGAGAACGTTCTTCTCCAAGTTTTGCCTATTAAGGGCGTGGTGCGGTTTTGGAATAAGGGCAAGTTGAGCACGAGGTTTATTGGCCCGTTTGATATTTTGGAGAGAGTTGGGGAGGTTGCTTATAGGCTTATATTGCCTCCTAGCATAGCAGGGGTATATCCAGTATTTCCCGTTTCCATGTTTCGAAAGTACTATAAAGATAGGTCACGTATATTTGACTTCAGCAAGGTGCAGCTTGATAATAATTTGACCTTTGAGGAAGAGACCATTGCTATTCTAGATCGGTAGTTCAAAAGTTGAGGTCTAAGAGCATTCCTTTTGTGAAGGAGCAATGGAGAGGTCAGCCGATTAAGGAGACTACGAGGGAGTCCGAGTCTAATATAAGGAGTAGATACCCACACATTTTTACCAGTCCATGTACTTTTTTTGTCAATTCGAGGACGAACATTTCTTTTAAAGGTAGAGAATATAACGAGTCGATATGTCATTTTGAGAACTAGTTCTTTTTTATGCTCCGAGAACTCTCATAGTTGTATTTGATGGTTTATGACCTGTGTGCATGGTCTGAGTCATATTACAGATAGGTTATGTGTGAAAATTCAAAGAAAATATGATTTTTGACATAATATGAGGGTTGAGTTGACCACGATCAATGTTCTTTGTAAATGACCTTGGATCGGTGTTTTGATGACTCCGGTAGGTTCGTATAATATTTTGGACTTGTACGCATGTTTGGTTTGGAGACCTGGGTGACCCAAGCACGTTTTGGCTCATTATGTGAAAATTGGCAAAACTTGAGTTTCAAGTTGAAAATCTTAACTTTTGATTATGGATTCTTGATATTTGATGTTATTTTTATGATTTGAGTAAGCAAGCGAGTTTGAATGATGTTATTACACTTGTGTGAATGTTCGTGTTGAAATCCGAGGGGCTCAGATGAGTTTCAAATGTCGTTTGGTAGCTGTTGAACAACTGATGCAAAATCTGGTGCCTCTTACCTGCGGATCTCGCAAATGCGAGTGACTGCTCACATTTGCAAAAGGGGCTGGGGGAATAGGCACTTTGCAATTGCGAAGCTTAGATCGCAAATGTGGATATGGGGGGGGG
>MU784980.1:4189-42743 GCA_026770625.1 Nicotiana glauca | reverse complement strand
AGCCCGATCCATGGGTACCCTGCGCTCACTGGGGGTGTGTACAGACTCCGGAGGGGCTCCTACAGCCCAAGCGCAACAATACTGCGGCGTGCAGTCCGATCCACATAACATATCATTGCGGCGTGCAGTTCGATCCACATAATATACTACTGCGGCGTGAAGTCCGATCCATGCAATATGCTACTGCGGCGTGCAGTACGATCCATGCATGTATATGCATATGCACACATAACACTCGAGGCCTGAAAGCCTCCTCACATATCACTCGAGGCTTGAAAGCCTCCTCACATCTCACTCGAGGCCTAAAGCCTCCTCACATCACTCATCATGCCCTCACATATGGCCCTCGGCCTCAATCAGTCCAAAAAGGTCAAAAAGCCCCTCGAGCATCAGTAAAACAATACTACTCAGCTCAAATGATAGTTCAAATATCGTTTAAAACTCCAAGTTTGAGTAAAATATAGTTGAGTTCATAAAACAGTGTAAATCACACGGACTGAGTTGAAATAATATTTCAAATAGTGAGGAAAACAGTGATGATAGTTCGTAGTTCAAACAATCGGCAATAAGCCCAAGTATGGTAATGAGCCCAAATTATAATGATAACAACAAAATTGTTTGCAAATAGGCGGTAAAAACCGACAATCGGGACGGACCAAATCACGATCCCCAACGGTGCTCTACCCCACGCTCAAGTCCAGCATGCAAGTCACCTCAATACAGCACTAAGATGTGAAAATTCGGGGTTTCAAACCCTTAGGATATCATTCCCAAGTATTACTCACCTCGAACCGGCGAAATCTCAAGCCTGCGACGCCTTTGCCCCTCAAATTGGCCTCCACGCGCGTCGAAACTAGCCAAAAACAGAGCGAATACATCACAATATGCAAATGGGACATTACCCAATCGAAAACAATCGAAAAATATCGAAATTCACGAAATTTGCGAAACCCGAGCCCCGGGCCCACGTCTCGAAAAATTATAAAAATTAACATCGCCGGCTTCCTTATCTCGCCACGAGTCTAACCATGTAAAAATTATTAAATTCCCATATCATTTCGATCCTCAAATCCTTGATTCTATCCAAGAGGGTTTTCTACAATTTTCAACAAAAATTATCAAATTAAACACCAAAACTTGCAATAGATTCGAGTTATACAATCAAAATTGAGTTAAGAGTACTTACCCCATTGTTCTCTCCAAAAATCTCCCAAAAAATCACCTTATCCGTGCTCCGAATCGTCAAAAATGGCAAATGCGACGAAGTTTGGACTTTATTCTGCTGCCCAGAGATTTGTTCTTCGCGTTCGCGGTCCTTCTCTCGCGTTCACGAAGAACAAAGTTCCAAAACTTCATTTTCCAAACTCTGCTCGGACAGCCTCTATTGTAATGGTCATAACTTTTTACACACACCTCCAAATTACTATTCTAATATGTTTCTGGAAACTAGATTCAAATATCTACAACTTTTGTTTTTGAATCACCTTCAAATTCCTTGTATATAAAAAGATATGAGCTTCCGAAGTAGGACCTGCGCGACAGAAAATTCCTTCTTTGCGAACGCGAAGAACAAAAGTCCCAGATGACAATTCCTTCTTCGCGAACGCGAAGGCCAAAAGTCTCAGAAGCCAATTTCTGCTTCGCGAACGCGATAGGACCTCGCGGACGCGAAGGACAACACCAGATACCAGCAACAGCAGTTCAAAACTTCCAAAAATGATCCGTTGGGAATCCGAAACACACCCGAGGCCCCCGGGACCTCAACCAAAAGCACCAACATGACTTAAAACATTATCCAAACTTGCTAGAACCATAAAAACACTATCATTAACATCAAAATTCTCAAATATCATCAAATCAAGGTTTAAGTTAAACTAAAACTTTCAAAACTCACATTCAATCAAAAACCCAAGCAAACGACGTCCGAATGACCTGAAAATTTGCAGACATATCTAAAATCACCTAACGAAGCTACTGCAACTTTCGGAATTCCATTCCGACCCTCGGATCAAAATCTCACCTACCAACCGGAATCCGCCAAAATTCAAACTTCGCCAATATAGGCTAACTCTTCACCGGACCTCCAAAATTACTTCCGATTGCGCTCCTAAGCCTTAAATCATCTTTCGGAGCTAACCGAACCATCAGAATTCAATTCCGAGCCCTCTAACTCATAAGTCAATATCCGGTTAACTTTTCCAACTTAAGTCTTCTTAAAAGAGACTAAGTGTCTCATTTCTTATCAAAATTTACTCCAATTAAATTCTAACGCACTCGATACAGATAATGAAACCTAAAGCAATACCATAAGGGGGA
Organism: Nicotiana glauca; assembly: GCA_026770625.1. NCBI lineage: Eukaryota > Viridiplantae > Streptophyta > Magnoliopsida > Solanales > Solanaceae > Nicotiana > Nicotiana glauca. Next base: position 40,427 of record MU784980.1, on the reverse strand, counting down.
AACGGGGCGGTAGCTCACGTGACGACGGGTCGGGTCATCACAGAAATCCCCTTAGGATTTGGTACTGATGTAAAAATTAGTGATATGTGAGTGCCGTGTACGCGTGGTGACGATTGCATACACATGATAAATGTTGAAAATTTGATTTTCTTTAAGTATTTTCCTTTTTATGCCTTTATTGAGTTATTCTAGCATGTATAGTCATCATGTTTAGCCTAGTTTCACATGCCTACCTATTTCATAACATAATTGAAGTTTGTACAACATGCTTAGTTGGAGTTACCCATTTTTCCTTGATTCCGTATTTGTTCTTTAACTGTAGGATATCTTGCGTGTAATATCATTGTTTCATTTACTACAAGTTGATTTTAGTTATTCTTGTTGAGTTGACTATTTGGTTGTGGCACGAGGTTTCTTCCATGCGGAGTGTTATTGGCATGATGCTTCTTCCGTGCAGAGTGTTATTGGTACAAGATTTCTTCCGTGTGGAGTGTTATTAGCACGAGGTTTCTTCCGTGCGGAGTGTTATTGGCATGAGATTTTTGTCATGTGGGTTGATGTTGTGGCACGAGGTTTCTGCTGTACGGTTAATGTTTTCCTCTACTTGGTGTGTTGTTTGTTGTTGATATTGTTCCTTTACTTGAAAGATGTTTGTTATTTTACGTATTGTAATTGTGTTCTTGCTTTTCCGTGATGTTGCTTTTCCGTACTCTCTTATTACTTTATTAACCTGCTATTTATTTTATTATTTTGCCTTCGACCTTATTTCTTATATTCTAGTAAGGCCCTCACCTGACCTCATCACTACTCCATCGAGGTTAGGTTTGGCACTTACTGGATATCGTTATGGTGTACTCATACTACGTTTTTGTACATATTTTTGTGCAGACCCAGGTATATTTTATCAGCCTCGATAATAGAGCGCTGGGCAGCTTTTTGGAGACTTTAAGGTATATCTTCCAATGTTCGCAGACCTCGAAGTCCCCATCTATCCTTATTATATTGTCTTAATCTACTCTCATAGACGCTGATGTATAGAGACATTTAGTACTTCCTTAGAGTTTTTGACATGTAACTATCGGGGTTTGGGAGTTGTTCTTCTCTAAGTTAAAATTTTACTTGCACATGTTGATATTGAGTTTTTAGTCGTTGTTTCTATTTTTTTTCCGTAATTGTTAGGCTTACCTAGTGTTATATCCCATTTAAACCGGGTCAAATTAGAGTATAATGTATTAGGGATTCTGAGGTTTAAATAATTTTAAGAGAGAGTCGCCACCTAATTATGTTAACGGTGAATTAGGACACCAATCTTAAATAATATCTTTAAGTTAACTCAATTTTACGGTTTGTTTAAACTTAGAAATTCTGGGTAAGGGTTCTAATTAATCCTATAGGGAAGATTATTAAGGCATCCTATACGATCCGTTAACTACAGTTAACCAGCCAAACTTGGGTTAATTCTTTAAAAGGTGACTATAGGTTTTGAGTACAAACTTAATATATGAAACATTGCTCGATCGATAACCCGGTGAAAATATCCTTCGAACAGAAATCTTAGTCAACTTAGTATCTTTACTTCAATTAAAAGTGTTTGTTTAAAAAAAGTTCCCATGAATCAATCAAGAAAAAGTTTTCTGGTTAAAATGCGAATTTGTCATATTGAATTCAAAAAACTATTTGGACTATAAATATGATATTATTAAATCCATCTAGTGAAAAGTCTAACATTCTAAAAAAAAATCAAAACTTCTCTTCTTAAAATAACAAAACTGATTTTAAAGCTATTTTAATAGGTTTAATATGGCTAAATGTAACTAAATTTGAATCCATAACTTGATACCTGATGCCATATTTTATATTACTAGATGAGATGTTATTACGACTAAAATTAAGGTCTACTGCCCTAATTAAAGCTTAGATGTGACAAAAAAAATAAATCACCACAACATAAGGATAAAATGTTAGATTTAAGCAAAATAAAAATAAGATAAAATAACAAGTAAACTTTTATTCAATTTGAAAGAAGAAATCCAGCAGTTGTGCTATTCGAGGAAACTCCAGGAGAGTGGTGCTTTGTTCGGCTTCGGCAGTGGCATTGAGTCTCGCTTGAGACTCTTTGTTGCTCCGGTATGACATGCAAAGAAAAGGGATGAAGAAAAATTAGCGGAACAATGGAGCGTGAAATTTTATTTCACGTATCAAATTAATAGGAAAAATAGCTTCAATTCATTTACACATACTTTCAATCGACATACATGAATACATTCCAAACTAAAGCTTCAGGGCAGCTTAAAAATACGTACTACTTTTAACATTTGTCTCACCTTACGCTAGATTCTCTATCAGATTCATTAACTTCATCAAGACATGATCCCTTTTAAAATAACATTTTTTATTGGACTCTTTAGTGCAAAGTTCTTACTGATACCAAACTATAATAAGGAATAGAATGCATAACAGAACTTCATATGCCATTTCATTAACACCTGATGGACAGCAAGAAAGTGCATATATATCCAGTTTTCCATGCTTTTACATTATAAAGAACTTTCACTATTCAGGCCTAATATGATAGAATTGCTTATACCAAAAGAAAAATTATAGAATTGCATCCTTGAAATTTTCTTTGATAGTGTTATATATCTACATTGGTTCAAACTTACAGTTATTCTTCCATTCATTCAAAATAGAAGTAATCCAAATTAATAATCTAAGATTAAGTATTTTAATAACCTTCAAGGAGTTTAATAAGGTTTCTGCATCATTCTTATTTAGCATAGGTCTAAATAACATATTCTATTGAACTAATTTCCAGAGTTTTGGCATAGATCTCAAAGATTTGGATTAATAAGAATATTAACAGCGTATTACTTCCATTTTTTTTCGCATCAAAGTTAAAAGCGAGTGAGCAATGATAAGTTCTAATATACTTCAATGATCAGTGAATCACATTTTATTGCATAGTTCACAAAATCAGATTATTAATAAAATTTTCTCTTTCTAAAATTCCAATTGGGCAGCAAGTTAGTATTAGTTTTTCACCAAATTACTCAAAATTAGCTCATCCATTTTAAGTACATACAAGCTCTAGACCATCATAAGAAATACTCTAAACAAGTCATTATGTAACAGAGAGTTCAAAATAGCTTCCCTTAATGAACACATTTTATTATTCTTCTTCAAACAAGGATTCATCATCTCGATTATTTAGTTAAATCAAATGAAGATAAGCTAAAATCGAAACTTCCTAGAAACTGTCATATTCCAAATAATATATTCTATATGTGTTTAGTTCCATTGCTTAGTTATTATAGATATCCTAACTGTAGGATTTCTACTTTATGTGCAACAAATAAGCCCTTAATCATCTATAAACAACTAGAAAAATCCTAGGACATGGTTCCCAACCAGATATTAAGAATAAGCAAACATCTACATATTAATGATTATCTCTTACATATATTAGCGGTTTTCTACAGTTAGAAGCATCTTATACAGGAATCCTATTAAAAGAAAGAATCTTAAACTCGCTGCTAACTAAGGGCTTCATTAAATTACACAGATAAATGATCATTCTTCTAACATCATACTTCATGTGGTATTCAAAATAGGATGTGCAGTAAACTTAGAATCCAAATTTAACATGAAGGGTACAACAATCACAACCTTAAAATGAAAAGAAAATACAAGCTGGTCAAATTTATATTGGTCATTTTAATCAAGAAAATAACAGAAGTTGACACTTGAAGGAAGAAACATAATTTTATCAACTTCATATAGTTGTCGGCATTTCTATTCTTATAAAAAACGTAGTCAGCTCATAGTTTCATATTCTACCAAGATATATAAGTTCATGTTTCTACATACCAACTAATTCTAAGTCTAAATTTCAGCACATAACAAACCACAACACATTGAGAAAAATATATAATTGTTTTAGATCTTCAAAGAAAAGAACGAGAAGAATTATCTTACTGACCTTTTGTGGTGACTCGAAATCAGTCACAACGACACAGATAAAGGAGAGCAAGTGAGTATGGGTAAAAATAAGTAGAGAACTGTATTTTTATAGAGTAAGAGCAATGGCCCTCTTTTCTTCTGCTTGAAATTGTTACCAACACCTCTATTTATAGGAGACGATCTAGAGTTCGTCTAGGGTTGATTTGGGCGGGATTCTTGAAGGGTTATGGTTTCAAACGGATCAAGAACCGTTTGAAATGGCGTGTAGAAGAAAGAAAAAAAAAGATATAGGTAGAGGGAGCAGAGATTCGGTTTCCAAAATCGTGAAATCTTGGAGGAAACACAAAAGAAAGAGAACCTTTTTACCTCTGTCATCTTCATTGTAAATAGCAAGCAAATTTGAATTCTTGAGTCAAAGTTCTTGAGTTTGCAGATGATTCCTTGGAATAGCTATACAAATTTCTGATTATAAGATTTGAGAGTCAAATTTTGCTAAGAAGAAAGAAAGAGCCAAAAACTCTTCTGCCATGGCAGAGAAAAGAGACGCTGGTCTTCTTGGAAAGAGATGAACCCTAATCAAAATTGATTTTAATTTTAGAAATAAATCCAACCGTTGGATTAGATGCATCTAATGGCTGAGATTAATTCTGATATAAGTAAATAAGGTATAATAAAATAAATAAATCAAGTCTTTATTTGGAATTCTCTAGAAGATAGAAGAGATTATCTTGACCATTAATTCAAAATAGACTAGATCTGATGAATCCATGTGGCAAGGTGTGGGATGAAAGTTTGTAGGGATGAGGAGAGCATGTGGTAGGAGTGTGTGGGTCATGGGATTTGTACCGTTGGCGCCTATGTGGCGCTGATGTGGAGGCTTATGTGGCGCTTATGTAGAGTCCATGTAGATGAAAGAGTTAGGTAGATGGGCTGGCGGGTATGGGCTATTTTATGGGCTATTTTAGCTGATCTATGGGGTGGGTCTAAAAATCTGAAAAATGTTATAAAATTGGCCCCATTTTAAATAACATTAAACTTTACCAAGATGATCTAATTTACATTTAAAAGTCCCTTTTCTCTTTAAATTTTACTATGCTTACATAATTCTAATAATTTATAATAAAATATATTATATTATTATAAAAATTAATATCTAGTTATGCATTTATATATGGAATAAAAAGTAGAAGAATATATATATATATATATATATATATATATATATATATATATAGTTTGGCAAATAATATTTGTATTAATTATTACGATGCACTAACATTAAATAATAAAATGATAGTGACTAAGTAACTAAAATAATAATAACGGCATAATTACAATAAATATGTTAGATTATATTAAGGCTAATAATTATATTTTATTTTAAAATCTTGAGGCTAGAAAAAATATAATAAATGTTCTGGATAAAAATATATAAAATATATTTAGTAAATTATTAAGAATTAGGAAGTATAGAGAAATTGCTTATTAAAAGGGAGGGCCAAAATTGGTTGTCAACACCTAGTCCTAGAGACTAAGTTCCGTCATGACATCCTATAAAGGAAAACTTTATTTGTGACAAGTTGGTATCAGAGCTCTAGGTTCATTGGTATTATATGTCACATGCAGGTTTAGTAGAGTCTCGCGGATCGGTACAGAGACGTCTGTACTTATCTTCGGGAGGCTATGGAATTATTAGGAAAAGTTTCACCTTTTTGATTCCTTGTTGTGCAAAATTATTAACTTCACAATTCTAAACTTCTTTCTTTCTATTCTCTCACAGATGGTGAGGACACGTACATCCGGATCAGATGACCAAACACCTGCGCCCCCTTCCAGCGCAGCAGGAGGCCGGGGCCGGGGCCGGGGTAGAGGCTGAGGACATCCATGTTGTGCAGCCAGTGCACCCATACGAGCTGCTACAGAGGAGTCAATAGTAGCTCCAGTCAGAGCGTAGGCACCTGAGATGTTTGTTACTGCACCAGCTCTTTAGGAGACCCTTGCCTAGTTTTTGAGCATGTTTGGCACTTTAGCTCAAGTAGGGTTGATCCCACTTGCTCCTGCCACATCTTAGCCCAGGGGAGGAGCATAAACTTCCGCAGCCCGTAACCCAGAGTAGCGGGTTCAGGTCAACCAGGTTAAGGAGGTCATATCAGTACAGCCAGTAGCCCTAGTCCAGCTCGAGGTTAGGGCAGCAGTTTTTGAGGAGGAACAGTGCTGGCTCGAGAGGTACAAGAAGTACCACTCGCTTGCTTTAAATGGCTTGGCATCAGAGGATGCTCATGGTTTTCTTGAGGAGTGCCACTGTATTCTCCCTACTATGGGTGTAGAAAAGTCTAGTGGGGTTTCTTTCATTGAGTTCCATCTTAAGGGAGAAACTTATCTGTAGTGGCGTGCATATGAGTTGGGTAGTCCGGCCGAGGTAGCTTCACTCACTTGGACTCAGTTCATGGATATGTTCTTGAGGTAATATGTTCCCTAGAGTCTTAGAGATGCATGGCGCGCAGAGTTTGGGCAGTTGCGCCAGGGTTCTATGACTGTGTCGGATATTCCATCCGATTCAGCGATTTGGCTAGGCATGCACCATCCTTCAATGCTACTGTTAGAGAGCGGGTTTGTTGATTTATTGAAGAGCTCAAACTCAATATCAGATTTAGCATTGACCGAGAGTCGGAGATGGATATCACATAGAAGTAGGTAATGGTGATTGCTAGGAGATTTGACGGTATGCTAACTCGAGAGAGAGAGAGAAAAGAGGCCAAGATGTCACGAGAGTCTGACACTTATAGTGGTACTCGTGCCCCAATTATAACTCATTAGGGTAGGGGCTATGTGAGTCGCCCTGTTCATTCAGCACTTCTAGCCGCCAGTGGTATTTCAGCCACTCCTAGGCCTCAGGCTCCCTATTATGCACTGCTACCGTCTAGTCCACCTCCTACATAGGGTGCTTTTAGCGGTCGGTCCAGTCGATCATGTCTGAGTCAGCCACATCAGCCACGTCCTCTGAGAGCTTGTTTTGATTGTGTGGCACTCATCATATGGTAAGGTATTGTCCCAAATATAGGTGGAGTGCACCTCCATAGACTACTCAGGTTCCGCGTGCTCCACCGGGTCCTCAGGTTATGGTTACAGCACCAACTACAGTCTACCCTCAGCTAGCTGGAGGTAGAGGTCGGGCAAGTAGAGGTTTCCCTAGAGGGGAGGCCATGCCAGATATTATGCACTTCCTGCTCGGAGGGAGGTAGTTGCATCCGACTCTGTCATTACATATATTGTTTCGGTCTGCCATAAAGATGCATCGGTCTTATTTGATCCTGGCTCCACTTATTCCTATGTGTCATTTTATTTTGTTTTGTATTTGGGTGTATCATGTGATTCTTTGAGTTCTCATGTCTATCTGTCTACACCTGTGAGAGATTCTATTGTTGTTGACTATGTGTCTCGGTTGTGTTTGGTTGTTCTTAGTAGTTTTGAGACCCAAACTGATCTATTATTGCTCAATATGGTAGACTTTGATATTATTTTAGGCATGGATTGGTTGTCACCCTATTATGCTTTTCTTGGTTGTCACGCCAAGACTGTGACGCTGGCTATGCCAGTATTACCACGGTTTGAGTGGAGAGTTACCTTAGATTATACTCCTAGAAAAGTTATTTAATTCCTAAAGGTACAGTGAACGGTTTAGAAGGGGTGTGATATGTATCTAGCTTATGTGAGAGATGTTAGTATTGATACTCCTACCATGGAGTCAGTTCTGATAGTAAGGGACTATCTAGATGTATCTCCAGCGGATCATGCAAGTATGCAGCTCGGTAGGGGTATTGATTTGTTAATGGGCACTCAGCCCATCTCTATTCCTCCATATCATATGGCTCCACCTGAGTTGAAGGAGCAGTAGCATAAGTTGCTGGATAAGGCTTCATTCGGTCTAGTGTGTCGCCTTGGGGTGCTCAAGTCTTATCTGTGAAAAAGAAGAATGGTTCTATGCGCATGTGTATTGATTTTCACCAATTGAACAAGGTTATAGTGAAGAACAAGTATTCATTGTCTCGTATTGATGACCTATTTGATCAGTTATAGGGTGTCAGAGTGTTTCCCAAGATTGACCTGTATTCAGGCAATCATCAATTGAAGATTCAGGAGCCAGATATCCAAAGACTAATTTCAGGACTTGGTATGGTCACTACAAGTTCCCTGTGATGTCATTTCGACTTAATAATGCCCCAGCAACATTCATTCCCTTTATGCACAGTGTATTTCGGCCCTATCTTGACTCATTCGTCATTATGTTTGTTGACGACATTCTGTTGTACTCTTAGAGTCGGGAGGGTCATGAGCAGCACCTGAGGACTGTGCTCCAGACCTTGAGAGAAAAGAAGTTATATGCAAAATTTTCGAAGTGTGAATTATGGCTAGATTCAGTGGCATATTTGGTCACGTAGTGCGAAATGATGGGATCAAGGTGGATCTGTAGAAGGTTAAAGTAGTGTAGAGTTGCCCCAGATTGTCCTCAGCTACAAAGATTCGGAATTTTCATGGTTTGGCAGGGTATTACCATTGATTTGTAGAGGGTTTCTCATCTATTGCAGCACCTATGACCAGGCTGGACCAGAAGGGTACTCTGTTAAGGTGGATAGAGAAGTGTGAGGAGAGCTTTCAAAATCTCAAGACTACTTTGACTACAGCCCTAGTATTGGTATTTCCTACAGGTTCAGGGTCTTATACTGTATATTATCATGTGTCGCATATTGGTCTCAATATGGTGTTGATACAGGATGGTAGGGTGATTGCCTATGCATCTAGACAACAGAAGGTGAATGGGAAGAAATATCCTGTCGATGATCTTGAGTTAACAGCTATTGTTCATGCCTTGAAGAATTGGCAGCACTATTTGTACGGTGTCCTTTGTGAGATCTACACCAATCAGCGGAGTCTGCAACATCTATTCAAATAGAAGGATCTTAACTTGTATCAGTGGAGGTAGTTAGATCTGCTTAAGGACAATGATATCACTATTCTATACCATCCCGTCACGAACAATATGGTGGCCGATGCCTTGAGTCTCAAGGTAGAGAGTTTGGGCAGCTTAGCATATCTACCAGCAGCAGAGAGTCCATTGGCATTGGATGTTCTGGCCTTGGCAAACAAGTTTGTTAGATTAGATGTTTCTGAGCTGAGTTGATTCGTGGCTTGTGTGGTTTCTCATTTTCCTCTTTAAGATCGTATCAGGGAGCATCAGTATGATGACCCCCATGCTTGTCCTTAAGAATACGATTCAGCACGATAATGCCAAAGAGGTCACTATTGGAGATGACAGTGCATTGAGGATGCAAGGCAGCTATCTGTGCCCAATATAGATGGTTTGCGTGAGTTGATTCTCCAGAAGGCTCATAGTTTGTGGTACTCCATTCACCTGGGTGCCGTGAAGATGTATCGGGACTTAAGGTAGCATTATTGGCATAGAAGAATGAAGAAGGACATAGTGGAGTATGTAGCTTAGTACCTTTATTATCAGCAGGTGAAATATGAGCATTAGTGGCTAGGTGGATTGCTTCAGAAGCTAGAGATTTTGGAGTGTAAATGGGAGTGGATAACTATGGATTTTGTTTTTGGGATCCCACGGACTTAGAGGAAGTTCGATGTAGTCTGGGTGATTGTGGATATATTGACCAAGTCAGCTCATTTCATACCAGTGATGACTGCTTATTCTTTTGAGCAACTGGCTCGAGTTTATATCCGCAAGATTGTCAGGCTTCATGGCATGCCAGTATCCATCATTTCCGACTGTGGTATGCAGTTTACATCATGATTCTAGGGGTCCGTACAACATGAGTTAGGTACTATGGTTGAGTTGAGCATAATATTTTACCCTTAGACGGACAGACAGTCTGAGCACACTATTTAGATATTAAAGGATATGCTTCGTGCATGTGTGATGGAGTTTGGAGTTCTTGGGATCAGTTCCTGCCGCTTGTAGAGTTTGCCTACAACAACAGTTATAAGATGAACATTCAGATGGCCCGGTATGAGACTTTTTATGGTAGACAATGTCGGTCTCTAGTGGGTTGGTTTGAGCCGGGCGAGGCTAGGCTATTGGGTACAAACTTGGTTCAAGATGCTTTAGAGAAGGTTAAAGTGATTCAGGATCGAATTCATACAGCCCAATCTAGACAGAAGAGTTATGCGGATCAGAAGGTTCGCGAAGTGGCATTCATGGTTAGGGAGAGGGTCTTGCTCCGGATTTTGCCCATGAAGGGTGTTATGAGGTTCAGGAAGAAGTTGAGCCCTAGGTATATCAGGCCTTTTGAGATTCTTGAGAGGGTTAGAGAGGTGGATTACAAACTTGCACTACCACATAGTCTAGCTGTAGTTCATCCAGTATTCCATGTTTCTATGCTCCGAAGAATCACATTGATTCGTCTCATGTGTTAGATTTCAACTCAGTCCAATTGGACAAGGATTTGTCTTATGTTGAGAAATTGATGGCCATCTTTACAGGCAGGTTCGAAAGATGAGGTCAAAGAACATTTCTTCAGTGAAGGTTTAGTGGAAGGGCCAGCCAGTCGAGGAGGTAACTTAGGAGACCGAGCATGATATGCGTAGCTGCTACCCTCATCTTTTCACCGCTTCAGGTATGTTCTATACTCATTCAAGGACGAATGATTGTTTTAAGAGGGGAAGAATATAATGATCCGGCCAGTCGTTTTGAAAGTATCAGCCCCGATCACCTATTTATTATCCCTTCTATTTTATTTTACAGTTACGTGACTTGTTGGGGTGCTCGGTATCGGGTTCGGGAGAGCTTCAGAGTGGAATGGGACACATGTCCCTAAGTTTGAAGTTTTAGGTGTAAGAGTATACCGTAATTTGACCTATGTGGAGACGACTATGGAATGGAGTTTTATCGGTTCCAATAGCTCTGTATGGTGATTTTGGTCTTAGAAGCGTGTTCGGATGTTGATTCGGAGGACCGTAGGTCATTTCAGTGTTATATGGCAAAAGTTGAAAATTGGTGGAATTTTGGAAAATTTGATCGGGAGTGAAACTTTTGATATCATGATCGAATTCTAATTCAGAAGTTTGAGTAGGTCTGTAATGTCAAACGTGGCTCATATGCAAAACTTGAGGTCAATCGGACGTTTTTTGATAGGTTTCGGCAGTGTTTGTATAAATTGGAATTTCCTTAGTTTCTATAGGATTGGATTGGGGTGAGATTCGTGTTTTTAATATTGTTTGATGTGATTTGAGGGTTCGACTAAGTATGTATGAGGTTTTAGGACTTGTTGGAATGTTTGGTTGAGGTCCCGGGGGCCTTGGATGAGTTTCCGATGGTTAGCGAATCAATTTTTGACTTGGAAGACTGCTGAAGAATTTTCGGTGTCTAGTTCTGGTTTCCTTGTACGCGATCGCGTAGGAAGATCCGCGATCGCTTAGGCTAGTTGGAGAATCTGTGATGTTTGTTCAATTTGATCGCCAACTATAGTACGCGATTACGTAGGTTAGGGAAACATTGCATCACGAATGCGTGGTCTAGGACGCGTTCGCGAAGAGGAGGTGAGGCGGCAGTGGAGTTCACGCTTATATTCTCTATGGTCGCGTGAAGAAGGATGTGATTGCATAGGTATATGGAATCAGCGGTACGCGATCGCAGGTGTGGAGATACGTTAGCGTAGGCTTCATTTCTTGGGCAACTGAGTTGTGCTTTGCGTTCACGAGTGGGCAGATTTAAATGTTCAAAAATGAGGGTTCGAATTCATAACACAAAAATTGATTTGGTAGCTCGGTGGGAGGCGATTCTTGTATAGATTTTCATATGGGTGTTTAGGGTATGTGATTCTCATCTATTTTTAGTTAATTTCCATGATTATGCCTTGATTTCATCATTTAATTAGTAATTTGGGATGGAAAAATTGGAAAAAATAGAGAAAAATTCTTAGACTGAATCTTAAAGTTTTGATCGAGTTTTTGGTATCGAATTTGAGTAATTTTGGTACTGGTGGAATCGTGGTTGAACGGGTATCCGAATTTTGTGACTTTTACCCTATTTCGAGATGTAGGCCCGGGTCGACCTTTTGGGGCGATTTTCTATTTTTTGTTAAAGTCATGATTTCATTAACTAGATTAATTTCTTATAATTATATTTATAGTATGTAATTGATTTTGGCTAGATTTGGGCTATTCAGAATCGAAAAGTCGACAGAAAGGCATTCTTATTGACTAATTGAGCTTGGTTTGAGGCAAGTAACTTGTCCAACTGGGGGGGGGGGGAGGGAGAATCCCTTAAGGATTTGGTATTGTTGTGACAGTTTGTGATATGTGAGTACTGTATACGCGAGGCTAGTGCGTACACGGGCTAAATGTTGAAATTTTAATTTTTGTTAACTAGCACGTGTAGTCATCATATTGGCACTAGGTTTCTTCCATGCGAAGTGTTATTGGCACGAGGTTTCTTTCATGTGGAGTGTTATTGGCACGAGGTTTCTTCGATGCGGAGTGTTATTGGCATGAGGTTTCTTCTGTGCGGAGTGCTATTAGCACGAGGTTTCTTTCATGCGGAGAGTTATTGGCACGAGGTTTCTGCCATGTGGGTTGATGTTGGAAAGTTCCATACTCTCTTATTGCTTCATTAACCTGCCATTTATTTTATCATTTCGCCTTCTGCCTTATTTCTTATATTCTAGTAGGGCCATGACCTCACCTCGTCACTACTCTACCGAGGTTAGGCTTGGCACTTACTGGGTACCGTTGTGGTGTACTCATACTATGCTTCTGCACATATTTTTGTGCAGAGCCAGGTACATCTTATAAGCCTCGATAGTAGAGCGTTGGGCTACTGCTTGGTGACTTCAAGGTATATAGCGTCTGCAGATCTCGGAGTCCCCCTCTATCCTTATTATGTTGTCTTCTTCTTTACTCGCTTAGGCGATGATGTATAAAGACATTTAGTACTTCTTTAGAATTTGTGACTTGTAACTACCGAGTTTTGGGAGTTTTTCTTCTCTGAGTTGAAATTTTACTTACACATACCGAGCGGCAGTTTATAGTTATATATATTTATCTGTTGATGTTGAGTTTTTAGTCGTCGTTTTAGTTTTTTCCTGTAATTATTTGGCTTACCTAATTTTAGAAACTAGGTACCGTCACGACATCCTACGGAGAAAAACTTGGGTCAGTGACATTTCTTCATTGCAAATTCATGCAAGAGAAAGCTAATTATTTAATAAAATCTTTAGTAATAACAATACTGGAAAAGAAGACACAAGTAGTTATTCCCAACAAAGAACAAGAACCAAACTTCTTGTCTGAAAATAAAAATAATGGCTATGGCCTATATGATCATGAATCTGGTTAAATTTCTCCTTCCACCATCATCACTAATAATATAGAAAACCTTGCAAAGAAATCAACCCCGCTGCCATGCTAACTAATAATATTCACAATAGAAAAAACCTTCCCAAGAATTACAATAATGTGGCACATGTCACCATCTCAACAAACGACAATAACAACAACAATAATGATGAAGATTACAAGAATACTGGTAGTACTAATAAAAAAAACAATAATAACAGAGAGTAATATAATAGTGGCAATACTAACAGCAAAAACTACAATGGGGATTACTACAATGGTAGTAACATTAACAATAAAAATAACAATAACAGGGAGTACTACAATAATGGCAATAGTAAAAATAAGAAAAATAACAGGAGTACTATAATAGTGATAGTACTAGAAACAACAACAATAACAACAACAACAACAACAATGATGAGGAGTACAAGAAAAGTGGCGATAATAACAATAAAAATAAGACAAAAAATGATACTACAATAATGGCAATACTAACAACAACAATAACAACAAAGAGTACTACAATGGTGACAGTACTAACAATAACAAAAAAAAAGTACTACAATGGTGGTAATACTAATAATAACAATAATGAGGGATACTTTAATGGTAGCAATACTAACAACAACAGTAACAATAACAATAAGAAGCACTTCAATGGTGGTAGTACTAACAAAAATAACAACTACTACTATAATGACAACGAAGAGTATCACAATGGGAGTACCACTTACTACAATAATAACAACAACAAGGAATACTACAATGGTAGCAGTACTAAAAACAACAACATCAACAATGAATGGTACTTTAATGGTGATAGTACTAACAACAAGGAGTATCACAATGGGATAGAACTTACTATAATGACAACATCAACAATAATAATAACGAGTAGTATCACAATAGGGGTAGCACTTATTACAACAACAACAACAACAATAACAAGAAATATCATAATGGGGATAGCACTTACCACAACAACAACAACAACAAGGAGTAGTATAATGGTGGTAGTACTAACAACAACAAGAAGTAGTACTATAATGGTGGTAGTACTTAAGTCACTAAATACAGCCTTAGTAAAAGTCATGTTATGAATATTATTTAAATAGTGTTTTTTGAACTATTAAAGAAAAAAATTTGAGTTCTTAAAAAGATGAATTATTATCGATCTTGTTTATCTAAATCCTAAAAAATAAGTGTTATTTTATTGATGTCACGACCCAACCTATGGGCTGCAATAGACATCCAATACCTTATTTAACCGAGTACCAACAAAATATATCATTCTTATTGTACTTTTATTGGCAAGTGGGTCAAATGGGCAGTCATGGGCTAACTAGAATAAACATATATGGACGACCCAACCTGATATAAAAATTTATACATTTGATATACGGACGTATAAGGCCAATATCATTATATACTTTAAATATAAGCCGACAAGGCCGTACAAATATCCGTGTACATGACATTAATCTACAAGCCTCTAATAGTACATATCATAAAGGTCAGAACAGGGCCCCGCCATACCAAATAATACACGCCTAAATCATACTGAGCAAACAAGCAACTCTGGAGCAAACGGAGCACACCAACATCTTCTGCTGAGCCGATAGCCTATCTGGAGGACTCTAGACCTGTCTATCGGGACCTACGGGCATGACACGCAGCGTCCACAGGCAAAAGGGATGTCAGTATAAATAATGTACCGAGTATGTAAGGCGTATAAATAATTACATAAAAGATATGGAAGAAATATAGAGTAAATGGCTCAACCTGTAAGTTTGGATAACTCTGTGAATCATGAAATATTTATAGTGTCATGCATATCCGTATGAATATCATGTCGTGCATATGTACATATATTCATAACATCATCAAACCTGTGAGGGCATCCCTTCATATCATCTCGGCCACTGTGGGCAAAATCATCATCGTATACCAGCTGATCAGGTGGTGGTGCATATATAACGCCATAACGTTTCCCATATCCCATATACATATATATGCGTATATAATGCCATCTGGTCATGGGTCAATGTGCATGTATAAATGCATGAAATGCATATGAAATACATTAATAAAATCTCTCGGTACGTCATAAGACCATTATACTTCTGATTAATATCATGAAATAAAATTTACCAACTTACATATTTTTGATACCCATGAACAGATGATAGAATAATATGACACATGGGGAATCAAGAACATAAGCATCTCTAGTATTTTTATGAATGAAGTCATTTATGAAAGTTGTACATTTTCTTGTTTCGTTCGTGTCGTATAGATCATGCCAAAAAGAAAGAAGGGACAGTCTTAGCATATCTGAACCGATTATCTTTTGCGGAAACACGTAACAACGGATTGAAATAGGGAAAAACCCGTACAATATTCTTGAGAAAGATTTTACCGGGCTTTTTTTGAATTAGCATAACACGTTGGATCTTGTAGTATTTCTCTGTTTTGATTAATCTTTATGATCTTAGTAGACTCAGCTTCATTGGTTTATAAACTTTTCTGAAATAGCCAAATCACCGTTGTCCTCTGTGAAAGGTAATTCGTGGTACCATAGTTTGTTTAATTTGGACCTCTTGTTTTAGTTATGAAGGAACGACCTTCAATTACTATCTTAATGTCAAAATTGGCAAAACGGAGATTTTCCTCCACGAGTTGGATGCTTTTTGATTCTTTGTATACGATTTGCTCACTGATAACAAAAGCAAAGTTTGATAGTTATTCAAAAGACTCTGTAGATAGCATGCGGTATGCATTTTTCCAATAAAGAGATCAAGCAATCTTTATGGGTAAACAAGTTATAACTTTGTCTAGTGACTCATTTTGTATAATTTTTCACCTTGGCTAAGCTTATGCCATGTGGCAATCCCAGAAAAACTCTTATCCACTTAATACTATAATTATCTCCACCACTAATTAATTATCCACATAATTAAGGACTATCTCAAATTACTTAAAATACAACCCACTTTTAACATACCTTATACACTTTACTATCATGTTCATATGATACCTTATATGGCATTAGCCCATAAAAATCGAGTATTTTGGCTCAGGCTGTAGATTATCTCAATATGTCAAACTTCGACAGAATTCATTTTCTTCGATTTTTCTACCCTCTCACTTTCACGAATTTACTCATCACCTGTTTGAAATAACATAATGCTTATAATCTCAAAGTAATTTCATTCCCGAACTTACGTTGATTAACTTACGATAAAACTTTAACGTATAAAAATGCAGGATGTAACATCTCATTTTCGAGCTTCCATCAATTTATTTATGGCGTACTTTCACTTACGAAAATATGGGGTATAATAATTGATGTAGTAGTTGAATGCATAGTAATTGAATATATTTGGAATAAATTTTCTTACTGAGTTTTCATATTTTGATATGAAATTTTCACCAACTTTTTTTTAGAATTTATAGATAAAGTACGTTCCGAGCTAATGTATATAATTAGCTTTTTAATATACTATTGAACGTTCAATTAAGAATAATGATAACTATAACGACTCGACTGATCGTTTTGAGCATTTACATTCAATTCAGTTGTTTGAAGTCTTAAGTAGCTTCATGTGATGTATTAGGACTTGTGTGAAGCGTCGATTTTGATTTTTAGGTGATTCAAGACTAATTTGGAGAAATGATTTTCAACTAGGAAGCTTTTAGTTGAAAGAGTTGACCAAGTTTGACTTTTGTGTGTTTGCCTTGGAATAGAGTTTTGATGGTTACGTTAGATCTGGATGGTGATTTTGGAGTTGGCCATATGCCCAGAATTTTATTTGGATGTTTCTAGAAGGTTCTGGCACGAATTGGCAAAAGTTAGCAATTTGAAGGTTTGGAATGTTTTTAGGTTTGATCGGGAGTTGATTTAGTGATATCGGATTGAGATTGTTGATTCGGGAGTTGGAATATGTTCTTTATGTTATTTGGAACTTATGAGCAAAATTGAGGTTATTTCTAGTTGATTTGGTATGGTTTGGCTCAAGTTTTGGAAGTTGAAAGTTTAAAAGTTCATTAAGTTGATTTAAGGTGTGATTCGTGATTTTAATATTGTTATGAGTGATTTGATGCATTGAGTAGGTCTACTTTATATTTTGGTACTTGATGGCTTGATCGGACGGGGCCCTGAGGGACTCATGTGAGTTGCGAACGGGTTTCGTATCATTTTGGAACATTTTGGTTAAGGTTGGTTTGTGGAAGTATCTAGTGTGATCGCGCCTGTGGAGCTTTTGGCACAGGTGCAGAAACATGGCTGCAGAAGTGAAAGGGTCTGAGTTTGGGGATCTCCTCAGATGCGAGATTTGGGACGCATCTGCGGAAGCGCATAAGCGGTCTTTTAGGCGAATAAGCAGATTTTGGCTCGCTCTTGCGATATCGTAAAAGAGGAAATAGTTCTGCAGGTGCGAGAGGTCGAGATCAATGATTTACCTCAGAAGCATAATCCTCATCGCAGAAACAATGTAGCAAAAACAGCTGGGCGATCACAGATATAAAGATGCTTGGGCAGTTTCTATGTATTCGAGGGTTGAGTTATTTTATTCATATTTTGAGATTTGGTGATCGGTTTTTCTTGCAAATTTGGAGGGTATTTTTGCAACATGGATTGGAGTAAGTATTTTTGAATTGTTTTGATTATATTCCATGATTCCACCTTGAATTTTGGTCATTTGATTGATGACTTTCAAAGAGAAATGGGGATCTTGTCTAAATTTTTCTAAAGTGAATAATTGTGATTTGAACATTGATTCAGAGCCGTATTTGAGTAAAATTAGTATTGGTTGAACTCGTGTTCGAATATATTATTGAAATTTATGAGTTTTGTCGGGTTTTGAGGTGCGGGCCCAGGTTGACCTTTTGGTTGATTTTGAGTATTTGACTAAAGATTCGACCTTTATCGTTTGAGTTTATTTTCTATGACATTATTTGATATTTTTGAGTTTCTTTGGGATAGTTTTGGACCGTTCGGAGGTTGAATCGCACGGGGTAGCATCTCTAGAGTGTTGTTTGGCTTGCTCGGTATTGGTTGACTGAGATAAATATCTTATCTAAACTTGGTTGAGGCATTAGGTGCCTGAGTTATTTGTGATAGTTACGTGCTATTGGTGCGAATATGTGTGGGGACTGAGTCCATGTACGAGCACCGGGATATTTATCCAGGAGTAGTGTTTAGGCTATGAAATGCCTTGAATTGAGTGTTAAGCTTTAAGTTGTGATGATTTTCATATTTGTAACCTTGTTGTGAATTATTAGATCCATATTTGAGGTACATATATAGGCTAATTCCTTGAATGAACTTGATAATTGCTATTTCTATGATGAAATTGCTGATTGAGCTATGATAATATACTTTGCACATGCCTACACTTTACCATGTTATTATACCAGTCTAGAAACATGAGATCTAATATTCATTCATCATATACATGTGCTTTTGTATATTTATTTCTGTGTGATATGATTTGGACCGGATGCTTGTGAACATCGAGCGGATTGAATTATCATGCCTATGACCATGCCAGGTGGATTTTGTCGTTATGACTGTGACCACGCTGAGTTGGCTTACCTAGTGGGTTGAGTTAGGTGTCATCACGACTAGTGGATTTTAGAT
Organism: Nicotiana glauca; assembly: GCA_026770625.1. NCBI lineage: Eukaryota > Viridiplantae > Streptophyta > Magnoliopsida > Solanales > Solanaceae > Nicotiana > Nicotiana glauca. The sequence goes on along the minus strand of MU784980.1, from coordinate 21,475 downwards.
CGTGACAAGTTGGTACCGGAGCTCTAGGTTCATAGATTTTTATGAGTCATTTGAAAATATCTAGTAGAGTCTTGCGGATCAGTATGATGATGTCCATACCTATCTTCAAGAGGCTACAGGGCATCTAGGATAAACATCCCATTTTTATTTCCTTACCTTGAGGCATTGATCAACTTGAAGTGTATCTCTTTGAATTCCTTCCACCTACTCATATGTTGTTCTAGGCAAACTCTGCAAGCTATAAGAACTGATCCCATGAACTCCAAAATCCATTGCACAGGCACGTAAAAATTCTCTAAGATCTAAATGGTGTGCTCAGAAAGCATGTCCGTCTGGGTGTGAAATGTTGCACTCAACTCAACCCGTGTGCCTAACTCATATTGCACGGCTCTCCAGAAATGCAATGTGAACTACGTACCTCGATCGGAGATAATAGACACCGGCATACCATGGAGACGAACAATCTCAAGGATATAAATCTGAGCCAGCCGCTTAGAAGAATCAGCAGTCACCACCGGGATGAAATGTACGGACTTGGTCAGTCTATCCACAATAACCCGTAATGCGTCAAATTTCTTGAAAGTCCATGGGAGTCCAACAATGAAATTCATGGTAATATGCTCTCATTTTCACTCGGGAATCTCAAGTCTCTAAAGCGAACCGCCCGACCTCTGATGCTCGTACTTCACCTATTGACAATTCAAGCATCGAGGCACATACTCCATGATATCTTTATTCATTTTTCTCCCCCAATAGTGCTGTATCAAATCTTGATACATCTTCGCGGCGCCCAGATAAATGAAATATCACGAACTATAGGCCTCCTAAAGAATCAACTCATGCAACCCATTTGCATTGGGTACACAAATCTGACCCTGCATCCTCAACACCCCCATCATCTCCAATAGAAACTACCTTGTCATCGTCGTGCTGCACTGTGTCCTTAAGGACAAGCAAATAGGGATCGTCATACTAACACACTCTAATGCACTCATATAAAGAAGAGTGAGAAACCACGCAAGCAAGAACCCGACTGGGCTCCAAAAAATCCAGTCTCACAAACTTGTTGGCCAATGCCTGAACATCCATGGCTAACGTTCTCTCACCGACCAGAATATTTGCAAGGCTACCCATACTTTCCACCTTCCTACTCAAGCCATCGATCACCACATTGGCCTTCCCAGGAAGATACAGAAAAGTGATATCATAGTCTTTTGGCAGCTCTAACCACCTCCGTTGTCTCAAGTTCAGATCCTTTTGCTTAAACAAGTGATGTAGACTCCGATGATCTGTGAATACCTCACAAGACATGCTGTAGATATAGTGCCTAAAAATCTTTAACGCATGAAAAATAGCTGTCAACCCTAGATCATGAATGGTGTAGTACTTATCATGGGGCTTCAACTGGTGTGACGCGTAAGCAATCACCCTACCCTCCTACATCAAGACACACCCAATACCAATCCATGAAGCATCACAATAAGTCGTATATAAACCCGATACTGAAGCCAAAACAAGAAGTGGAGTTGTGGTTAAGGAAGTCTTGAGCTTCTGAAAGATCTCCTCACACTCGTCGGACCACCTAAATGGTGTACCTTTCTGGGTCAATCTGGTCAAAGGTATAACAATGGACGAGAAACCCTCTATAAAATGTCGATAATATCTGGCCAAACCAAGAATACTCCGGATTTCAGTAGCTGAAGACACTCTAGGCCAACTCTGAACTGCTTCAATCATCTTTGGATCTAACTTGAACCCCACACTAGACACTACATGACCCAAAAATGCCACTGAGTCAAGCCAAAACTCACACTTTGAGAATTTTGCATATAACTTTTTCTCCCTCAAGGTCTGGAGTACGATCCTCAAATGTTGCTTATGATCCTACCTACTGCGAGAATATACCAAGATGTCATCAATAAGCATGATGATGAATGAGTCAAGATATAGCTAGAATACATTGTCCATCAGGTGCATAAATGTTTTTGGGGCGTTGGTTAGCCCAAATGACATCACTAAGAACTCGTAGTGACTATACCAAGTTCTGAAAGCAATCTTCGGGATATCCAGGTCCCGAATCTTTAGCTGATGATACCCGACCACAAATCAATCTTCAATAACGCTCTGGTACCTTGAAGCTGGTCAAACAAGTCATCAATGCGGAGTAATGGGTATTTATTCTTCATTGTAACCTTGTTCAACTATTTATAGGCAATACACATTTGCATAGTACCATCCTTCTAGTTCACAAGTAGAACCGAGGCACCCCCAAGGTTAAATACTAGGCCGAATAAGACCCTTATCAAGAAATTCTTGCAGATGCTCCTTTAAAACCTTCAACTACACTGGTGCCATATGATATGGTGGAATAGAATGGCTTGAGTGCCGAGCATGTTAATACCAAAATTGATATCTTTATAGGGTGGCATGCTTGGAAGGTCTGTTGGGAACACATCTGGGAAATCTCTCACTACTATAACTGACTCAACAATAGAAGTATATACACTACATCTCTCACAAAGGCTAGATACGTTTCACACCTTTTTCCAACCATACAATGTGCCTTAAGAATGGATACCACCCTGCTAGGAATGTAATCCAATGTACCCATCCACTCTAATCATGGCAAACCTAACATAGCCAAGGTCACGGTCTTGGAGTTATAGTCCAAATTAGCATGATAGGACGACAACCATTCCATTTCCAAAATCACATCAAAGTCTACCATATCGAGCAACAATATGTCAACTCTAGTCAACTACCAATAACAACTAAACACGACTGATAAACACGGCCCATAAGAATAGAATCTCTCATAGGTGTAAACACATATATAAGAGCACTCAAAGAATTAAGTGATATATCTGGATACGGAGCAAAGTAAGATGATACATATGAATAAGTGGATCCCGAATCAAATAAGACCGATCCAACCCTATGACAAATCGAAACCATACCTGTTATGACAGCAATTAGATGCAACCGCCTTCGTCCTACCAGGAAAAGCATAGAAATGATCCACACCTCCACTTCTAGGGTGACCTCTACCTACCTAACCTCCATACCTAGCTGGCGGTGCAGGTAGAGCGATAACTCGAGCAGCCACTATGGCATGTGAACCCTGTGAACCTTGTGGAATCCGTAGAGCCTATGTAGTCTGTAGAGGTACACCCCTCCTAAGTCTGGGAGAGTCCCTCATTATATGTAGTATCACCACACTTAAAACAAGCTCCTGGTAGGCCTAGCTATTAAAACCGACCCTGGCCTGGTCGGCTAGACTGATCGCTGAAGGCACCCTATGTAGGAGGTGCACTGGACAGTTGCTAAGCAAAATGGGCAACTTGAGACCTCGGAATAGCCAGAGCACTACTAGTAGCGGGAAGTGCTAAATGGACTGGCCAACTCACATATCCCCTACCAAGATGGGCAATAACTGTATCATGGCCACCACCAAATCTTCTAGTACCTCGAGGTCTCTTGGCCTCCCTGTCCTTCCTATCCTAGCCTAGCATACACTCCAACTTGCAAGCAATCTCTACGATCTACTGAAATGCGGTGTCCGTCTCCAACTCGTGAGCCATGCTAAATTTAATACCATAACCGAGCCCCTCGATATCTGTGGAATCAATATCTGACTGTTGCAACCAAAGCAGGCGCATGTCGTAATTAACTCACTGAATCTGAGGGCATACTCTGACACTGACATAGTCCCCTAATACAGCTACTGGAACTCTGTGCGCCATGCATGCTGAAGGGACTGGTGAATAAAATCTCTCAAAAGATCTATGAAAACTGATCCCAAGTGAGTGAAGCTGCATCAACTGGTCTACCCTCCCCGTAAGCTTTCCACCACATGCAGGCTGCTCTTGATGGCTGAAAAGTAGTAATGGAAACTCCGCTCGTCTCCACAATACCCATGGTGTCGAGAATGCGGTGGCACTTCTCTAGAAAACCCTGTGCATCCTCGGTAGCTATGCCACTTTAAGTAGGAGGGTGATACTTATTGAACCTTTCAAGTCTCAGCTTCTCCTCCTCAGATGCCTCCGCCCTAACCTCGGGTTGAATCGAAATAATAGGCTACTCTGGAATAACTCCCAGGACCTGATCAATATGGACCCACTGCTCTGGAGTACGAGCTGCGGGAGTCTGTGCTCCTTCCCCAGCCTGAGATGTAGCTGGCGCAAGGGGAATCAATCCCTCCTCATCTAGAGTGTCGAATATGCTCAAAAATTATGCTAAGGTCTCCTAAAGTGCAGGGATAATAACAGGAGCCTCGGGTTCCTGTCCCCCAACCGGAGCTACTAGTGGCTCCTTAATGCTGCTCGGACAGGTGCTCTAGCTGCAACACGTGCCCATCCTTGGTAGGCAACCAGTCCAAAACACGACCGGTAAACACGGTCCAGAATAATAGAATCTCCTATAGGCATAGACACATATATAGGAGCACTCAAAGAATCATGTAATATATCCAGATATGGAGCAAAGTAAGATGATACATACGAATAAGTGGATTCGAAATCAAATAAGAGTGATGCATCCATATGACAAATCGGAAACATACCTGTGATGGCAACATCCGATGCAACTGCTTTTGTCCTACAAGGAAAAACATAGAAACGAGCCTGACCTCCCCCTTTAGGTGACCTCTACCTGCCCGACCTCTACACCTAGCTGATGGTATAGGTGGAGTGGCAACTGGAGCAGAACCATGGCTTATGAACCCCATGGACCTTGTGGAATCTAAGGAGCTAGTGTAGTCTGTGGGGGTGTGCATATCCTGAGTTTAAGATAGTCCTTCACTATATGTCTGGTATCACCACGCTCAAAATAAGCTCTCAGTGGGTATAACTACTGAAACTAAACCTGTCCTAGTCAGCTAGATTGACCGCTAAAGGTACCTCATGCTGGAGGTGCACTGGACAATGGCTGAGGCAAATGGGCAACCTGAGACCTCGGAATAGATGGTGCACTCCTAGTAGGAGGAAATGCTGAATGGACTAGCCGACTAACATATCCCCTACCATGTCGGGCTGTAGTTGTAGCGTGGCCACCATTAAAGCCTTCAGCACCTCGAGGCCTCTAGGCCTCCCTATTTTTGCCTTGCGTAAGCTCCAAGCTGCAAGCGATCTCTACGACCTGCTAAAACAAGGTGTCCGTCTCCTACTCCCGGGCCATGCTGAATCTAATACCATAATTGAGCCCCTCGATGAATATGTGAACTCAATCTCTGATTGTAGCAACAAAAGCAGGCACATATCAGGATAACTCACTGAATTTGAGGGCATACTCTGAAACTGACATGGTCCCGGGATGCAGTTTTTTGAACTAGGTATGCCATACATCCCGAAGGTTCTGGGGAACAAAATCTCCCAAAATTATCTCTAAAAATTGATCCTAAGTGAGTGAAGCTGCATTGGCTGGGCTACCCTCCTCGTAATCCTGCCACCACCTATAGGCTACTCTTGACAGTTGAAAAGTAGTAAAGGCAACTCCGCTTGTCTCCACAATACCCTGGTACAAAGAATGTGGTGGAACTTCTCTAGAAACCCAGTGTATCCTTGGTAGTTGTGCCATTGTAAGTAGAAGGGTGATACTTATTGAAGATCTCAACTCTCAGCTGCTCCTCCTCAGATGCCTCCGCACTAACCTTGTGCTGAACCAAAATAGTAGGTTGCACTAGCATAACCTCAGGACCTGATCAACATGGACCTGATGTTAGAGTACGGGCTGTGGGAGTTTGAGCTCCTCTCCCAGCCTGCGATGTAGCTAGCAAAAAGGGAATCAATCTCGCCTAATCTAGAGTTCCCAACATGCTCAAAACCTATGCTAAGGTCTCCTACAGTGCAGGGGTGACAACAGGCACCTCAGTTACCTGTCCCATACCCGGATCTACTGGTGGCTCCTCAGTCGCTGCTTGGATAGGTGCTCTGGCTGCAACACGTACCCCTCTTTGGCCTCGGCCTTGTGCGGTTCCAGTAAGGGGCGCAAGTGTCTAATCATCAGATCCAATAATGTGTGTCCACACCATCTGTGATAGAATAGAAAGACAAAGACTTAGATTTCGAAATAGAAAGACAAAGACTTAGATTTCGAAATTAAAAATTCGCGCGATAAGGAATCAAAGAAGTGGAATTTTCCAAATAGATCTGTAGCATCTCAAAGATAAGTACAGATATCTCCATACCGATCCGCAAGACTCTACTAAACTTGCTTATAGCTTGTAACACCTATGAATCTAGAGCTCTAATACCGATTTGTCATGACCCCAAATTCCCACCTTAGTGTGTTGTGATGGAACCTAGTCTCTAAGATTAGGTAAGCATAACAAATCAGAGAATATGACAGAAATAACGACTAAAAACATGATTTAAACTGATAAGTCTCATAAAATATTAATGCTGAATCACAACTACAATTCTCCCAAAACTGGTGAAACTAGGTCATAAGCTCTACATAAATTCACTAAAATCTCTAATACAATACTGTCTGATAATAGAATAAATAGTAATGAGGAAATGGCGAAAGGTCGCTCTGAGGCTTGCGAGCGTCAGGCAGGTACACCTTGAAGTCTCCGGAATGACTAAATGATCACTAACGTTCGCCACGAGCAAATGTACCTGGAGCTTTACAAAAAAATATGCATAAATGTAGCATGAATACACCACAATGGTACCAAATAATTATCAAGCCTAACCTCGGTAAAGCAGTGACGAGGTCAGGTCAAGACACATGCTAGGACAAAAAAAGCTAAATGGAGTATAGTGGAGTATAATAATGGAAAGAGAGGAAATGAATGACAATAAGGTAGTTCAATAACGTAATCTAATAACATAATTTAAAGAAAATAAGGTAACCCGAATGAATGTATGATAAGAAAAACAAGAAATCAACACGGACAAATACAAGTAAGGCAAATGAAGAGATAACGAAATTGTTCACCCAGCAAACCTCTTTAACGTAGAAAATACAACAAGAATCACAACCGAGGTACCAAGCTTCATATCCACAATTCACAATATAAAATTGCAGCCTTTCCTTATACCGCCGCATGAGCTTACATTTAGATATTTTTGAAAAACATATTTTTTCGATGAAAAAAATCCCCAAATTTCTTCTTTGATACTCATAAATTTGATGTTTGATCTAAGATATAATTATTAAATATAGTTGAAAATTGATTATAATCACCTCTCCAAATCGCCTCCTATCGAGTCTAGGGTTCTGAAATGAGAGAAAATGATATGAAATCCCGACTCCCATCCCTTTTGTTTAGTTGCAGATGTCACAACTGCGACATTGGGGTTGCAATTATGAACCCTCACAATTGCGGCTACTGATATCCTTAGTGGAACATCACAAATGCGACAATGGATTTGCAATTGCGAACTCTGTTCCCATCGCAAATGCGACAAATTATGGCGCAACTGCGATTCTACCCAAATCTACCTGTGTTCATAATTATGAGAGTGGCATCACAATCTGCTCACTTCGCAATTGCGAGGCTGGTGTTTGCAATTGCCACATCAGAGATACCAACATGTTTTCAATCCAAACCTTTTTGAAACATTCACCCTAACCCTCGGGACTCCAAACCAAACATCCATACAAGCTTAAAATTATTATACAAATTCTATAATGTGATCAAAATACAAAAATAACATCTAGAACTACGAATCAGACATCAAAACACATGAATTTCAAACAAAACTTCAAAAACCTCTAGAATTGCAACCAAGCATCTGAATCCTATCAAATCATCTCCAAATGACACTGAATTTTGCAGACAAGTTCCAAATAGAATAACAGACCTATTCCAAGTCTTAAAACCAAATTCTGAACCCGATAGATAAAAGTCAACCTACTGTTAAACTTGAGAAATCCATTAATCCTCAAATTGCCAACTTTTGGCAAAATAAGTCAAATCAACCTAGGGAATACTGAATTCGATTTCGGATATACACCCAAGTTTAAAATCACAATATGAACCTATAGAAGTCATCAAAATACTGTTCCGGGGTCATTTTTACAAAATTCAAACTTCGGTTAACATTTCTAACTTAAGCTTCTAAGCCAAGAACCAAAGGGTCTAAATCAACCCAAAACCTTTCTAGAACGAAACAAACCAACCCCACAAATCATAAAATAACAAATATACATGTGTGAAGCATAAAAAGAGAAAATAAGGCTCAAGTACACAAAAGGACAGGTCGAGTCTTTAAAATTTTTAAGGTATTTGTGTGCTAATGCAGCACAAGTTGTTTGGCCCATTTGGGCGGTGGCTTTGAGATTTGGGCAGAGTGGATGACTCTTGAGAAGGTTCTAATGTGCTCAAGATTCATATGTGGTATTTGAGAAATTTTTAGATTTGTATATGGCTAAAATCTGAGATTTGCAGTGGATGGTGTCGAGACTCGCGTTATTTCTAAACCATTATAGATCTACATTTAAGTATAAAAGGGTAACGGAAGTAGTTTTAGATTCATATAAGGTCTCTTCGGAGTGGATATCTCGGATGCAGTATTTTCGGGTACCTAAGAGGGAATACAATGACTTATAGGCTTTAGGGTGATGTGATTTCCTGCTAGGATCTCTTGTGGTGAGCGTTGGGTTAAGGATCATACTATACTGGCAATGAGATGTGTTAACTTGAAGGCAAGTCAAAAGGAACTTAAAGAAATAGGGCAGCTAGGTAGTGGAAATCAGTTCTTTTGGTTCTTATAATGTGGTGAGGCTTTACCAGTGTTTTGTGGAAATATTCTTGGGTTTTGACGACTTGTGTGACTTGGTTGAGTTAGAGGAATTCAGTGATGATGGCTTGGTTATGTGCAAATTTATTTTGAAGAGTTCTCGATAATTTCTACCACGACTTGGGATGGATATTTTCTATCAGCATAAGGGGTATATTGCGCATTATGATTTTCTCCTGGATAGGATCAAGTGGAATGTTTCTAGACAATTGAGTATGTATTCTACTTGTGAATCAGAGTTGATAATATGGTTCTCATATTTCAATATGATTCCATGATAAACGCAGTGCATCGTATGTGATTGAGATTTACATATACAAGTTTGCGGTTAAGTTTTAGAGGGGAGATCATGAGTTCAAGATAGCACAGATGGTTTCTAATGTTTAGAAAATGATAGCACAATTTTGATATCGCCTGAGAAGTGTACGTAGTTCAGAAAGGCACACTGTGCTTGGACTTTGTCGCTCCCCCTTTTTTCCCTCCTCGCGTCGGGAGAATCGAGTTTATGACATTTTGGGTATGGGACGACTCATTCCTTTTGGGAACTGGGTTTTGCACTTATGAAGAGTCGCCACCTAATGATTTATAGTGCATTAGAACACCTACAAGGTTCAACTACAACTACATTTTTTGATAACATGAGATAGGGTAAGGGCTTGAAATTATCCTAAGGAGAAGGTATTAGGCACCCCTCAGGATCCACTAGTGTGGTTCCCGGCCAGACAATTCTTTGTGAATTCGGTGCAATTAACATGTAAGCAGATAAGGCTCAAATAAGAGGGGCTTTTAATACACAAATTCTTGAAAGTAATCAAAGTTTGAAAGAGCAATTATTAAAAGGCCAATTTTTGAAAAGAAGTCATAATACTTTAAAGACAAAGAAAGAGAGGGGAAAGGGGGTCCTAGGTTTATTTATAATATGGATTACATCAATATAATACCCGGTAATCACTCCTAGAAGAGGGGCTACACGTGGTATTAGTGCACCGGTCATCATAGCCATATCTACCCTTCCCACCCCGTTAAGGTACTAAAGTGCAAATTTGTCTTGACCACTATTGCATGCTATTACCCGCCCCATTCCTATCAGTCTCGAAGGCACTTAGGACTACTATTCCTAAAGGGGAGGGATATTAGGCTGACTTGGAGTTTCAAAGGTGAAAAATCTAGGGCGACATACAAAACATATAGGATAGCACAATAATAAAGGAAGCACATAAACACTGAAGGCTCATATACATCTCTTCAAACAAAGCAATCAAATAGCATGACTCAAACAACAAGCAGGGTTTGAAAATATTAAGGCAAAAAGGGAGTTTAAGTTGTTGAAGCAGACCAATTTATTACAAAACTCAGATACGAAGTCCGAATCAGTCATGCCTGCTAATTGTAGCAATTATTACTTAACAGAAACGGGCTCAGTTTTATTTATTGTTATTACCTAAGGTTTGCCTAAGTGTTTGGGGTAGAATCCTATGAGCGTGGTATCTATTCAGAATGTGGCGAAGCAGTAACAAACTTAAAAAATGAGCGATTTGTAATCCTATAGGCATGCTTGCTAGACCGTACTAAATAGAGAGATTGAGTTAATTAAAAACTGGTTCAGAATAGATTAATTTTAAATTAGACTAGTTTCAGATTCTGCAAATGATGATATTCATTATTACTAGTTTTAACTCCTATAGACATGATATCTAGTGTTGCTGATTTTAATTCCTGTAGCATGATATCTAGTCGAATATGAAATGGAAACAAGCAGGATTTTTACCTGGGAGTTATTAAGAATGATTTCTATACATTATATTAATTTTAAACATTATAAACATGATGCCCATTTATAGCCGTTTAGATCCTAGAGCATGATGTCTAAGTGGTAACAAGCATGCAGAATTTAAAATAAAGTACTATAGGCAAGTCATCTAGGTGTGAAGTTGAACATGAAGAATTTTAAATAAACCCCTATAGGCATGGTGTCTAAAATGCAGAACTGAACACGCAGGATGTAAAACAGTCCTATAGGCATGCTTTCTAAATGCAGAATTGAATCATTCAAAACACAAATCCTATAGGCATGTTTTCTACCCTTGAGCATGCATAATTACCCATCCCTTTTTCACTAGCCAACCCCAAATGTTCATTACAAATTATAACAGACCAGTTGCAGAATTACATCAAGAAAATGCATAAAAATTGGAAAGTACAACCATAGGAAGCCTGATTCTGACTTCCTCTCTGAGTTATGGAACAAAATGCCTAAAAAACCACTTATTTCAAAGCCTTTCTCATACCTGAGGGTGTCAGAGTTCCCTAAGGTCTCAAGAGACCCCGGGCAGTGCTTACACCCAGATTCATAGAACCAGATAGAGATGAGTGTAGTGTGGAAGGACCGGCCCTTATGTGTCCAAGTTCAGGAGGAGCTCATGGGTCCCAAGGCAAGTCAAGGCTCACACAAGAGGGGAAGAACTTAAGTCTAAGAAGATAGTGGAAGTGCAGGAATAGAGTTTTAAAACTGAGGGGATAAATGAGAGGGGCAAAAGGTGATATGGAAACAGTAATTAGTAAAATACAGAGTTAATAACTTCATACAAAAGGGGTTGCAAAGAGCCTATGTACTTAGAGAGGGACCAGCTTTGGGCATGCACAACAATAGGAGGTGCTAACATGCCCATAAGCGAACCAGAACACACAACAACTAGAGGAAACATGAAGGTTATGATCCCAGGGGGATCAAGTATGGGTCATGCACAGCAATGTTTAATGCTGTCATGCCCCAAACCAACTACAGATACCAAACACATTGGGGATGGGGTTTTAGGCTTCACAAGCCATGATAAATAATTAACAGAAGCATTAATTCAGAACAGAAAAAGCAGACTACAACATGCTTAATAATGGAACTTGGTTAAATACAAACAGGAGACAAACAAGGATGAAAGAAAAAGTAAAGAAACATGTTGTTATTGATGCTAAAAATTAGTTAGAACATACCAGTCAAGATGCAAGTGTAGATAAAAATGAGCAAGCTTCCCACAACCTAGCCTTGACTTTCAGCCGGCTAGATAAGGTAGCAATACAAGTAGCAACAGAGAAAAGAGAGAGATTTTAGTAAGGTGTGTGTCTGAACTCAAGTGTTTTATGCCTTGTGTTCGTGTGTTTGAAAGAAGAGAAGGTGGGTATTTATAGTTTTGAAAACGAGTAGAAATTAAGGTAATAAGCAAAGTCTTAACTTAAACATGGAAACAATCAGAATCAGAATCAATTAACACAAGTACTTCCTATTAATCAAGGAAATACTACTCAAAAATAAACTAATCAAGCTTAATTAAGAAAATCAATTAGTTTGGGGACAGATTGATTCTTGCCATATAAGGGGCAGTAAAAGTATGAAGGTCAATATTTGAGTCTAAGTACGAAAACATACTTAATTTTGGAAAAGGATTCAAGATAAAACATCACAGTAATTAACGAAGGGAGTTATTCAATTTAAACAAACGAATAAAATTAGGGTTCATAAGAAAACCCTTTTTGCAATCAGTCGCAGCATTAAGGGGGTCAGAATCAATCGAAAAAGGATCACGATTTTGCATCTCAACATATAAATAGCAAGGGAGGGACAGACATATTAGGCATGCAGGGTCAATCATATTGACAAAGAAGCAACGCAAACATACAGTAATAGTAGGGGTAAGCTAGGATTCAGCACTAAAAGAAAACCATTCGAAGCTCAGCAACCGAGTAGGTCAAGTAGTCACACAGAATCAAAATGCAGAGAACCAAACTAACAGGTAAGAGAGTCAGAAACACGTAAAGGTCTCACATTAACAAGTGAGGAAAATCTTTTAGGAAATTAGGGTTTCAACAATAGTCGAATTTAAAAGATGGTAAGAACTCAGAATCAGATAAGTGAAACAAGACAAAAAGATTCAAACGCAAAGAGCTTAATCGAACTAAACATGCATATAAAATAAACCAAGAGAATTTTAGAAACCCAGGTAGAGCCAAAAAACTTAGGGTTTTTAGCATGATGAACCAGGTAGCAACAAACATGGACAAAGATAGTAAAATCATAAAAACACACTGAAAATCGAAGAAGAGTTCAGGAAACCCTAATCGTTAAAAATGGAGAGTGACTTTGAAAGAAAAATCGAAGAACCTTCAAGAAACACTTAAAAAGTTTGTAATAAGCACAGATCTAAGATCGATCTGAAAGAAAAATCGAACAGCTCTTAGAGATAGTGTTTCAAAGAACCCGGAGAAAGTGAGAAAGGCTTTAAAAAATACTGATCTAGCCGGAAAAGTCAAGGATCTGACTTGAACAACCATAGATGGTCGAAAAAGGACCAGAGATCAAAGTCGAGCAAGGACTGGACCATAACTCTTTGAGATTTGTCCATGGAATCATGAAAAAATGTAACCAATAGACATAGGAGACGAGTACACGTCTCAAAACTCCACGGGAGACCATGGATTAGGTGGTAATTGAGGTCGATTAGGGTGGAATTAGGTGCCGACAGCTAGGGTTTATGTGAGTTGTAGAGAAAATTTAGAGAGAAGGGGATTCAAGGGTGGCGGTATGTGAGAAATGAATTAGGGTGAAGAAGTCATTTGGGTTAAAAAAAGGCAAGGGGTAATATCAACGGCTGGGATTAGGTGGGAGCCGGGTACGGGTCAGTTTAATTGAGTTGGGGCCCGATTTAATTTAAATTGGGTCGAGGTTTAATTGGGTCTAATTTGGGGTTAAATTGGAAGCCAATTTGGGCTAAAATTGAAATAAAATGGGGCTAACATTTAAATAGCCAATTTTTCCTATTTGATTTATAAAAAAATAATAAAATAGTTTTTGGAAATAAATTAATGGTATCAAATTGATTTATACTACATAATTAATTATTTAAAAAATACCAAACCTAATTTTATGACTATAAATGCAATTAAATTTTAAAAGAGGCTAATATTGCAATTATATATAATTTAGCTTTAAAATACTATATAAATCTGTAAAAATATAAAAAAATTTCCTTGGCTATATTTTAGCATAGATATAAAAGTACAATAATTGAATCACCAAAAAATAATAATTTTGGAAATAATTACTGAATTTTATGGATAAAAGAGGAGAATAAATAGATTAAAAAATATTTTAAAATTAAGGAAAAGTAATGAAGTACTTTGATATATGTATATATGCTTATGTATACCATTTTGAAGCTATTTTTCACATTGAAAATATATAGGGAAAAATTGGATGTCAACAGCTGTCCCTCTTTACCCGGGAATGATGAAAGAGTTTTCGAGTAAAGATATGATGGCCAATTTTGACCGATCAAAATGGTTTGGGAGAGGTTCAAGCCGCACCCTGGCTTCTGAGCTGCCTACATATCTCTAGTTTTACAAGAATCAGGCCATGTGTAATTCAGGATCTGTCGGCGAAGTATGCCGAGGGGTATTTTCCAAGAACGAACACAATATTTTGGGTTGGTCGATTGAGTGGCTTACTGGAATGGTTAGGGTTGATGTGGACACGGGTACTTGAGCGGGCTCCTGCCGGGATGGCTATTGCATGCCAGTTTTACCTGCAAATAGAAACAATACAAGCAAATATTGTGCATAAAATTAGATATAATGCAAGTTCCCTGTTGGACCATGAATGTTGTCTTCGGACTGTTAGGATGACGTCCTTAGACCATGACATCCTGGGCCATGAAGCATGTAATAAAGGATTCGCAGGCTATGAAATGATGCTCTCGGGCTATGAAAATCATACCTCCGAACCGCGATGCCTTTGAATAATGATATGCAAAAGATTGAAAGAGATCCTCAGGCTATGACATGGTGTTCTCGGGCTATGAGGATGGTGCCTCCGAACGATGACGCCTTTGGATGAGTTGGCAATATTTCAGCCCATGAAGGATGCCATATGTGGCGATCTTTAAGCCTATGAAGAAATGCAGTATGAGGCGATCTTTCAGCCTATGAAATGCAGTATGAGGCGATCTTTCACCCATGTAGATGCAGTATGAGGCAATTTTTCAGCCCATGCGGATGCAGTATGAGGCGATCTTTCAGCCATGCAGATGCAGTATGAGGCGATCTTTCAGCCATGCAGATGCAGTATGAGGCAATCTTTCAGCCATGGAGATGTGGCGATCTTTTAGCCATGTAGATGCGGTGATCTTTCAGTCGTGCAGATGTGGCAATCTTTCAGCCATGCAGATGTGGCAATCTTTCAGCCATGCAAATGTAGTATGAGGCGATCTTTCATCCATGCGGATGTGGCGATCTTTTAGCCATGCAGATGCATTATGAGGTGATTTTTCAGCCATGCATATGTAGTATAGTAGAGCTTAACCTCAAAAGGCAGAATAGCAGCCTTATGCAATACAGATAGAGACAACATTTAGTCTCGAAAGGCAGAATAGTAGCCTTATGCAATAAAGAAATGCATATGGAGACAACGTTTAGACTCGGAAGGCAAAATAGTAGCCTTATGTAATGCAGAAATGTAGATGGACAACGTTTAGTCTCGGAAGGCAGAATGGTAGCCTTATGCAATGCAGAAATGCAGATGGAGACAACATTCAGTCTCGGAAGGCAGAATGGTAGCCTTATGCAAGAAATAAAATAGCAAATGACAGTAGAGTTTTTGTTAGTTGATAGCAAATTGTGGAGTGGTGATTACTGGGAGTGTTACGGAACATTACGGGTGCATGCTGATAGTACATATTGGTAAGTGCAATGCTTCGGAGCATCGTGTTCTTAAAACAGGTTTGCTTTGTGAGTGTACAATATGCTTAATGATTTCATAATCCTAGTGCCTACATCCAAAGAAAAATTGTGAGTTTTGTAAAGGGGAAGGTTAGTTCGTATCCCCCGCTGCTTTTGCTTGGCTCGTTCTGTTTAGATCTGGTGAAACTGTATGTATCACTGGGGTAGTGTTGCTAAACAAGACAATTTTAGTTACGTACATGCATGATTTGGTAAAATATGGCATAAGTGTACAGTTAAAAAAAAAACTTTTAGATAAACCGATGACTGTGACGTGGTTTGGGATATTGCAACCTCTCTTGCTGTGAAATTTTGAGGGTCCTCCTCAAAATTCTACCCCAGTTTAACGGGTTGGTGCTTTTGAGTGTTGCTTGCGGCGATCAGCTGAAATTGCTTTAGAATTTTGAGGGTCCTACTCAAAATTCTACCCTAGTTTCCAATTTCGGAGAAAATGAAAATTTTATTGAATTGTGACCGAACCCATAGAGCTGCTTACGTATCCCCTCTTAAATGGAAATCAGGTCAGGCGTATATCAATTTACATAATGCAGGAAAAACATAAAGATTACGCATAGTAACGCTTGACTGCATCTGAATTAATCAGCTTTGGCCAAACTTCTTCGTGCATTTCTGCAAGTATGAGGGCTCCTCCTATTAGAACCTGGTGAACCATATATGGGCCCTACCGGTTGGGAGAGAATTTCCCTTTGGCTTTATTTTGATGTGAGAAAATTTTCTTTAACACCAGCTGTCCCCGTGTGAACTGTCTCGACTTGACCCTTTTGTTGAAAGCTTTGGACATTCTATTCTGATAGAGTTGACCATGGAAAACTGCGTTCATCCTCTTTCCGTCTATAAGAGCTAGTTGCTCATAACGACTTTTCACCCATTCTGCGTCGTCGAGCTCAGCTTCCTGTATGATCCTCAGGGAAGGAATTTCTACTTCGGCATGAATGACGGCTTTTGTACCATTAACCAGCATATAAGGGGACGCCCCGGTTGATGTGTGGACTATGGTGCGATATCCCCGTAGAGCGAATGATAACATCTCTGATGGCGACAGGTGATTGCCGATTCGCGTTCCCTTGACGTGTTCTAAATCTCCCAGTTTGACAATTTCGGTCTCTTCCAGGTTGGACTTAGGTCTGTTCTCAAAGTTCTTAACTTCTTTGACAATCTCATCAGGTATGTCCTCTTCCTCTAAATTAATGTCTATTTGTTGTGTTGCCTCATTGCATGTCACAATTGCGGGTTCATCAAGATAAGTAATAGTAATGCTGTATAAATAAAGTAATAAGAGAAAAATTATAATAAGTGTTGATTCATAAGAAGAGTCAAAATGCTTTTGATAAAATTCATAATTGTTTTGAACATTGAAGATCTTATTGCGGGAAAAAATGCGAAAAGAAAATCATCTAATAAAAACAGTGCATGATGCTTGTCACACCTCCTTTTTTAATACGCTACTTTACCCGCGAGGGCGTAGAGGAGTTTTTCCAATTTAAGGACAGTCGGAACGGGATTAGTTATTTAAGTTTTTCAGAGTCGCCACTTGAGAATATAATGGTGTCCCAAGTCACCGGTTTAATCCCGAACCGAGAAAATTTTGACTCTATTACAGTCTGCGAACTAGAAATCCGGATAAGGAATTCTGTTAACCCGGGAGAAGGTGTTAGGCACTCCCGAATTTCGTGGTTCTAGTACGGTCGCTCAACTGTTGTATTCGTTTTTATCTGATTCCAATTATATGTTTTTAATTATGTGCGTTGATGTT